>LBNU01005922.1:6412-30274 GCA_014162995.1 Artemisia annua | reverse complement strand
GGCTTAAACCTAGACTTGAATGTAGACAAAGTAGACTTATAGGTAGACTCAAAGTTCTCTTTGTCATAGTCATGTGGTTTAATTATGACACGCTTTGCTACACACTTAGGGTCATTCATTTTCTCAATCATCTTATCCCTAGTTGTTTCAGCACTTTCAAGGGTCTCATCAAACGATTCAACGCAGGGGGGGATCATGAAGTGGTTTGAGAAGTTCATTGCTATCATATATAGAAGTTTGGGCCTCTACTGCTTTCCTACAGTAGTTGGGCGAGGGATCTCCTATCATGTTCTCACTATGTTCATCACTAAACCTTCTGTGCTTAATGATCATGTTGAACGCTTGTTTGGATTGATCTAGACGGTACAATTTATCTTCAAGTTTGTTCTTCAATGTTTTAATTTTGGAAAAATCACTTAAGATTTTGGTTTCCTTTTCTTTGAAATTCTGTTTAAGCACTTTGACACTTTCTTGTATTTCTTGTTTTTGCTTAATAGATTGCTCTAATTGTTTTTGTAAAGAAAATAACTCCCTTTTAAGTGGAGGTTTCGTTCAGTGATAAAAGTATACATCTGACTTTCCATTTTCTGTTCGCGTTCAGTTAGTTCAAACTTAGCGCAAATAAACACATTTAGTCTAAACCTTGATAATTATCACATTAAACCCTTGAGTTTGCTAAAAAGGCATATCAAATCCTAAACTTTGATTTTTGTCACAATAAACCCTATACTTTGCTTATAAGTCTTTTAAGACCCTAAAACTATGTTTTGAATATTTAACCTAAGTAAACCCTAAATATGAAGACGTAATTGATAACAAGCATTAAAAGTCCGTTATGATATTAAATGAGCGTATAAAGTAATACTTAAATATATTCGTGTAGATCCGTTGAAGCATGAGTAGTCCTCTACCTTTGTGATCAACCTTTGGATTTTGTTTACTTTCGTCAAGGTACAGATATTCTACCCTTTTTCAGTAAAGGTGCTTTCGTTCTCATGACTTTGATCTTGATCTTTGATTCGTTATCTTATTATGATTCCCTAAGCCATTTCTATGTTCCCTTATATTTGATTCATTCATTTGATATGCTTCGTTGATATGATACGATTCGTTTTGCTATGCTTCATTGATATGTTTCTTCGTTATATTTTGTTTAATGTGGTCCTTTATTCGGATCCTTTGATGTGGTCCTTTGTTAGGATCCTTTGATATGCTATGATAATATGATATGATTCGTTCGTTCTTATGCCCGAGTTTACTAACTACTCATGGAGGTACCATGGGCGTGTCATCGAGGCACCGATGGCATGACACTTTCTGTGGAGGTGTGATTGATCCACGGCGTCCCCATTTTGTAGGATATGATATGATATGTGATCACTTGGCCATTTAATGTATGTGCAGCCCTGTCATGCGAGCAGGATGCATGTATGATTTTGTTTTGCAAGGGGCGTATGGATGCATCCTAGGCTTTGTTTCGTTTCGTTTCGTAGCGTAATGGTTGTACGTGCTCTGTACCCATACACCTTCGGGAGTGTGCGCGACTCCATGTGGTACCGAGAGTTGTCTCTCCGTATCCTTTGATATGTGGTACCGAGAGGTCTTCCCTCTCCGTATCCTTTGATATGTGATTATGTGATTTCGAGATCTATCGAGTACCTCGGTAGGTCGGCTCGTGGCTTTCTTATGATTCGTTTGTCTATTCAAGTACCTTGTTTAGACGCTTCTTTGCTGATACGTGCTCATCATCTTTCCCTTATGATTTATGCTTAAGTGATATATCTTTGGTATTTCGTTTTCTTATGACTTGTGATACACTATGCCATCTTTGATCTTTCTCCTTTTCATTTTCTTATTACTTTGCTTTGCAACTGTTGACTGAGCTTTTTATGCTCAGCCGCGTTTTCTTTTTCAAGCGGCAGGTAATAATCGGGATGCTGGGCTCGAGTGATGAGAGTAGGAGCTTAGAGACCTACACCTTAGTTTCCCCACTTGTTTTGGATTATTTTGAACTTATGTTGGATATTGTTTCATTTCTTTTCCTTTTAGTACTTTATGGGATTTTGTAATATTCTATGTCATGATGTTCATGGCTTATGTTATTTATAAAGTCTTCCGCTTGTGTTATAATCTTTGTATGCTTTGATATGTCGCCATAATGTGACGCTTTTACCCTTTATCGGGTTGGGGTGTTACACTGTACCCTTTCAAGAATTATTGATTTGAAATCATTTTCAAACACTCAAATATTTTATAAATTCTGTAAAATGATAGAACAAAATGTTCCACAAATATTTGAAACCATTGAAAACCATATTCGGCAAGTTGAGACTATGAAGAAAGAAAACAAGCAAACGAATGGCTTAAAGCAGCTTGAAGACTCCAGATATGAAGACTTTATAAAAAGACTGCCGGAAAACTAGCTAAAAGTTGGGGTTGCTGAGCCGGTTGGGGGTGGCTGAGCACCCGCCAGCCCCCCTACTGGCTCCGTCTCTATTCGAAACTCAAGTTGTAGACTATAGTATGTAAGAATGAGAGAAGAAGTAATCAACATATATATATTGAGAAATACAAATTTTACAAATTACAAAAACACAAGGGGGATTAATTAAGATTTCAAAGTATAGGGGCCACGTGGGATTTTTTCTAGGTAAAATGTAGGAAAAATCAATGTTTTAACGGGAAACGGTGATGTTACCGGGTTGTTGCCGACTAGGTTTTTGAGGATTTGAGACTCGAATTGAACTGCCGGGTTTTAGTTGACCCGGGTCGAACCGGTGAACCATAACCGATCCTTTTCTTTCTCTTTGTTTTTGTTTTGAAAAGTCACCTTTACATAAAAGTTATAATGGAAGGTTACATGTCGGAAAAACATACAATGTTGTCAAACATGTGTTACGATTTGATCTTATATGCATGATGTACTAATGTGCATACACCCTTACAAACTTTCTTATAAATTCGAGGTGATATGCAAAAATCATATACTAAGAATTAGGCTTTTGAAAAATGAACTAAAAATCATATTCGTATCCATGAGTCAGCGTGTTTGGTATTGGATATTGGAGACTTTATGCTTGTTTGGTAGTATTAGTTTTTGTAGGTTCTACATGAGTTTGGTAACATGATTTAATTACAGGTTTTTAGATGTGTAGGAAACTAGTGTGACCCGGCAGTTCAACCGGTTGAACCGGTGACCCGACGACCCAGTGACTCGGCCAGGTCAATCAAAAAACCTATTTTTAAAACATTCGGAAAAATCATAAACTCTACCGATCACTCAAAAAGAGTAAAAAAAAAGTTACTTGTGAAAAATAAGGTTTGCCACCAAACACACCCATAAGCATTTTACTTTTCTCAGTTTACCAACGCTACCTACCAAACGTTTGGTCTCCATTTAGTGAGTTACTATTTTAAATTTTTTTGTCATGATATATGAGAATGGTTTTTTATTTACAGTAGTTAGTAACAAGTGTGGTGTTGCATTTAACCCTTCGTTTTGCTGCTAATTATTGATACTTTGGGTTAGTCAGTGAGTGTCTGTTTGCTTGGTATTAAGACTTACGATTTCTTGATCTTCATTTTCATGATTTTTTAAAATGGCTTTTATTTAGTAGTACAGTAGTAATTATTGGTAAATCTGATGCTGTTTGTCCATTGCTGTTTGTTAACACCTAATTTACTGCTATTTGCTTTTCTTTTTTTATTCTTAGAAATTGTGACCAAGTTAAAAGTATTTGTCTCGAGTTTTTTTAGTATTAGAAAGGAAGAGAAATGTGAGTTATGTGAACTCATTAGTCTGTTTATTATATGTGAATCTTATACTAGTAGTAGACAAGTAAGGGGTGTTTGTTTCGGCTTATATAGCTTGCTTATGGCTTATTTGGTTTTCGGCTTATGTTTCATAAGCTTACTTTTTATGGCTTATTTTTAAACTTTTTGGCTTATATAAGTTTATTATGTCATAATAAGCTTATATAAGCCCAAAAGTTTAAAAATAAGCAATAAATAGTAAGCTTATGAAACATAAGTCCAAAACCAAATGAGCCATAAGTCAGCTATATAAGCTGAAACAAACACCCCCTAAAATGGGTTTTGAATCATATTTGTACGCTGCATATTTATACTCTGTGCAAACGTTTTTATCTAATTTAAAAGGGCAAATTTCCTGAAAATGTATGCAACTTGCCACTTTTTCCCATTGTATGTAGCTTTCTCTTTTTTTTCCCAATGTGTCACTAAACTTGCTAAATTCGTCCATTGTGTGTAGCGGTGACTTGATTCACCTGCTGGAGCAGGTTAACCTAACGGTCGTTAGGTTTATCATTGCACCGTTAGTCCTTTAGAGTAACGATCGTTTATCATGGCTACATACAATGACAAAAAGTAACAAGTTAGATGACTTTTATTATTTTTAAATTTTATGTACGTTTTTTATATGTTTTTGCACACATTTTTATACACGCTTTTATACACACATTTTTATACACATTTTTATGCATGTTTTATACGGATTTTCATACATACATTTGTATACACGTTTTTATGCACGTTTTTATACACACGTTTTTTATACACACATTTTTATGCAAGGATTTTTTAATTTATTTAGTTAAAATTTGTGTTTAATTCATAAAAATTTATTAAAAAGTCAAAAAAAAAAATGCTTTTCTTTTTTTTTCAAAAATTTATTATTAGGAGCTAGAAAAATTGTTTCGACACCCGTAGCCTTTTTATTTCAAAATTTTTTACGTTTTGGGTCCATAACGAGCCCGGTTACGGCCTTTTTTTGGTTTTTAGTTACGTTTTTAGTATTTTCAAGTTACGTTTAGCGTTCTTAATAGTTTTTAAGTAATTTTTTATTTTCAAAATCATAATTGTAGTTTAATTTAAGTAGTTGCCCATTTAGTTTACGTTTTTAAGTTTTACGCGTTACGTTGTTTTATTTAGATTACGTTTTAGGCTTATTTGCTTTACGTGCTTTCATTTATTGCTTAGTTAAGTTATTTTAAGCATTTATTTGTTTGAATTAGTTTAGAAACTCAAATTCTCTTGATAACCCCATTTAGATCACCCGATCACAAAACGTTTTCGACTTCGCATTTCACACCTCACACGGACACGACCCGGGGATATCACATACTCCCGGTTTGACTCTCTTTGACTATTTTCCCGGTCTATATATCCTAACACCACCTACCCTTTGCATCCAGCTAATTCAGACAAAAAATTGCTATGCTTCAACCTTTGTAAAACATCCTGACTTTATAACCTTAACACTTTTACCCAAAAGACTCACACAAACCACCACCAAAATTCAACACATTATATAACAGAAAACTTATTTGATTATCTTGATCTTCTTCACCATCTTTGATTTCTCAGTATCACGCAGAACAGGAACATGACTCATCTGAGTTAGCCTTTCTATTTCAGCCAAATCGTCTTGCACCGCAGCTTTCAAAATAGCCAAAGGCTCATCCATGATAGAATCAAACCCGTGGTTCTCCAGCTCCACAATAATCCCACGCCTGTAATCAACCCTAGCTTCCAGCTCTTCAATCCTTTGATTGTAGTCCTTTTCATCAGAATCATACGCTTCCTTTTCTCTACGAAAAATTTCTTGGAGAATCTTATCAATTCGCCTGCTCCCAATCTTTTTAGCGATCTTTTGACACTTTGGAAATTTAGGGCCCATTGAATCTGAATGCACAAAGATTGTACCACTATGAAACCCTAATTTTGATCCCGTTTTCTCCCCAAATTAATCGCGCAAAATGAAATGTCTTACTTAGAAAAAATAAAGCAACAAAATCAGCCCAATAAATGAGACCAATCAAATTTTAAGCCCAAACAAAAAGTAATCCATAAACATTTGACAAAAACAAGTAACGTTATGCAAATTTTGTTAAAAATATACTATTCTACAAAACATATTCATTTTAACCAATATGGCAAAAAAAATCATTTAAAACAAACATTATACATAATTTTTAAAAACATACGAGTATACAAAACATATACACAAAACTGTATAACAAACATTACATGCTCATTTTACCCAATATTTTATATTCTTTCAAAATCACCGCCCGCCCGCAACGCGGCGGCCAGTGCCAGTCTCGTAATTAAAATAAGTTATAACATTNTAATTAAAATTAGTTATAATATTTGAAACACTCTCATCGCAACATAGCCAATGAGTAGCTTTCTTTATGTAACATGGAGAATGTATAGCATGGGGAGAAAAAGGTAATTTGCCAAGAGACTCCCATGAATCAGAACCCCCCACAAATAGCTCCCCATTGTACCCCACTCTGTGAACTGGTTCAGAATTCAGAATTGGAAACGGAATCAGACTCAGAATAGGATCCGAATTTGGATTCGTAATCGCTAAAGTTGTCAGGTTCGGGTGTGGGTTCGGAGTCAGATTCAGAATCAACTTGGGAACCTGAGTTTGAATTAAGAGAGGATTCTAAAATTGGACTAGAACGGACAAGACGGTCAAAAGCAAGAAAGACCTTAAAATTGTTTGTTATCGGACAATAAAAGAAGGCAGATCTCACATTTTTAGAAAGAAATGTAGATTGTGGAAGCATCGTGTATTCACCTGTTACTGAATTCAATACAATACATTGATGAACTAAATCATAAAAGTCACTATTCTCCATAAGAACTAAACCATTGGATGAGTGTGTAACTCTAAAGTCACGTAACGGGAAGTTAAAAGAGGGCTTAACTTTAATCCGTTTACCAAATGCAAAATTTGTGCCAGCATTCAAGTCAATCAAGTGATAACTTAATCTTGTTGGACAATGAATAAGTAGTTGGGGTTCTGATCTTACAAAGTGCAAGTTTGCAAAGCCGGAATCCTTCATGATGCGGTTCGACAATGATTTGGAAACAGTGCAACAAAAGAAGAGAGTATTCAATGGGAGCGTTGCCAGAATGGCATCCAGATCTGGAAACTCCATCAAATATCTGTTTCTTTTGGAAGGAGCGATCAAGGATCTGCTATCTGCTGCCATTGTCTATGGTGATGCGGCTGCGGCGGATTGTTACTGTGATTTTAGGGTTATTTATGATAGAAAACTACACTTTGATGATCTTTAGGCCGTTTATCTAAAGTTGGTTGATATACAACAAAAAATTGATTGGGTCGCGAGTCACCCAAAAAAGAAATGGATCAAAACGCTTTGGCATACACGGGTAACTATAAGTCAATCCATCCATGAGATAGTTCATGAATCCGGCCCATTAAACTTTTGGAGAGTCAAATCTATATACAATTTAATGTAAGCATTATGAGGAATAAAGCCCAATTTTTATAGAAACAAGCAGAAAAAAATCCGATTACAAATGACCATAAATTCCAAATCGCCAAGAGTTATGGGCCAGTAAACAGCCCACAAAAATTTGCAACTCGCCGAAGGCTACGAAAATTGTCATGGGACTCCATTACAGAGCACAATAAGCTAAAAATAGGTGTTTTGTTCAAGCTAATGTCCATAGCTTATTAGCTTATATGTAAAATAAAGCCAGATAAGCTTTAGCTACAAATTTGGAGCCTTTTTGAGAACACACAAACAAACTCTTAACCTTAGACATACCTAAACACCCTCTTAGTTTAGGCACTAATCTTTTACTAAATTATTGATTAAAGTTTAGACTTTTTGGCTGACTCAACAAAGATAGATCCACATATATATAAGGCCTCCATTGTAATCTTGAGAATATTTCGGCAATATTAGAATTTTTTTCTTTAAAAGCATGTGTTCATACACAACGTACTTCCATCCAATCTCATTGCTCAATCAACAAGAATTTATGCTTATTTATTCCCATCCATAGCATCTAACTTCGGTAAAAACTCAATACCTGTTAGTTTTCCAACATTTTCACATTAACGTTCAACTTCTAACTTTTTCTAATTTATATGGTAAAACCTTTTTAACCAGCAGCCTGAGTTTCTCACTGCTGTTACATATTATGTAATCTAGTTAACATTTTCTCTACAAAATATTATTTTGAAGTATATTTACTATATAACATATATATCACACGTATGACTATCACTTAGAGCTTTTCTTGTAACAGCTAGAGCTTAAAATATAAATGGTGATTAATATGGACAAGAAGTCATCACACATGAGCATAGACTGTATGTACTTAAAATGCTTATTTAAAATAATGCAAATAAGTACCTTGCAAAATGGCATGAAGGTTAAGTATTGAAGTGATGAAGCTTGTAGTAACTCGTCCGTTTTGCAAAATGGAACCGAGATCAAGTATTCAACTTCTTTATTCAAACAAGTACGAAGAAGTACCTTGTGAGCATCATGTACATTTCTTCATCAAAGAACATATGATCTTGACATAGTAGTTGGAGTAGCTAGGCTTGACAGCATGATAGAAATACACCATTGTTGCCATATGAGTCTCGATCAAGATAATGAAAAGCGCAACAAGATCCATGGAGATACAGGAGACTAGCCGGTTAGCTAAATAATCTCAAAGTCAAGAGACTCAAGTTTCTATTTCAACAGAGGTGCTGTTTGTTTTTTAGATGTTTTGATCTGATATCCAAAACCATGTATGCAGGAGTAGATGTGGATCGGATGTGATTATGTGAAGTCTGAATCTGCAAGTGAAAGACTGTTTTGTGATTCATATAACTCTGAAACATCTTCTGTCTATTTTTTTTTTGGTAACCGTGATTTCCGACCTTTTGGCCGACTAATCCACGGAGTTTGAACCCACCGCCATACAGACTCAAACCAGGTAAAACCCTCCCTTTTCAAGAGGTTGGCGTGGCCACTTAAGGTTGTTTGCACCTAGAAGGAATTGAACTTGAGACCTCACACATTTTAGAGTGATAGCCACAATCCCTTTTGCCAATAGGCCACCCTTAAGTGGTTACATCCATACTCAACATGTTCTAAACCACAAAAACATAATAGGAATCTTTCTTATGACAATCAAACATTGCAAAATAAATAAATAAATAAACTTTCATTCAACACCCGATTCTTGTACATACTCAACATGTCTAAGCTTATGATTTTGGCTTAAGCTTATAGCTTATGGCTTGTGAATCTTAAGCTCATAAGCCATGCTGAATTTTGGATTAGATTATCTCTATAAGCTGGTATGTTGAGTTTTTGGCTTGACTTATACAATAGTAATGACGAAAAAGGGCAGGACTCAAATCTGTACCTACTTTTGAATTCCTTAAGTAGAATAAAGACCAAACTATGTCCAAAACACATATAACTTTCAGCAGTGATCAATTCAAAAGCATCCAAACACCCTGTTACAACAATGCATGTAAGCGTCTTTAAAATAGCATTTGTTAAACACAAAGCAGACACCAAAAGAGTGGATCAAAATAAGTAGCAGCACATCATAGCAGCTTCTATTGAGCAAAAACAAACACAATTTTTATCCTCACAAAAACACGTTATATTGGAGGGGTGGGGGGATTATATATCAGGCGCAGCAAATTAAAGGTAAAGCCGTCAGAACATGTTACTTTACTCATATTGAGTGGATCATGAAGGTCCTGATCATGTACTGTATAAGCTTAATAATATTTGGTGAAAATCATGTGGTGCTCCAAGCTTAAACTGACTTCTTTTTACAAACTCTAGATGAAAAAGAAGTCAATGGTATGGGATCGAGATTGATGTTAGACAGAGCGAACTGTTGGAGAAGATGATAAAGAAATAACTGATGTAGACGATAATATATGAGTCGTAGTATGATTGTCTTTTACCATATCACTGCATACATAAGCCCAAACTCCCTCAAATAAGCTACAAATTTTAAGCTTATGATAACCCCATCATATAAGCTCATAAGCCTCACTTTATAAGCTTATCAAACACTTGAATGGGCTTATAGCTTATCTTGCTCATAAGCCCCTTAAAAAAGTTATAACAAACACCCCCAAAGATAGTCTGAAAAGCTGAAGAGGAAAAAATGGGCTTTTGCCTGTCACGTCTGGAAAAAGAACAAACATTCTTTTCCTAATATGTCTTCGCGCCCGGAGACATAAGAGGCAAATAAGTGCTTTTTTATAATAACAAAACAGACGTCACCTTAAGTGTTGCCGGTTATCAGTTTACATAGTCCTCAAGAACCATTGCGATTCACACTTTTAGAATTTGTCAGAGTACTTAGAGAAAGTAGAAGACCCTTATAATGACAATCTAAATTTATTTGTCGTAATAACAAAAACTAATTTGCTCGCCCTAGTACACAAACAAGGACTCGCATACACACACACCCAAGGCAAATAGAGGGTTTCATATACACCCTATATCCACTCCAGATTGAACCCAATTCTACAATTTGACCCCCAACATTCACCCCTTCAATCATTTTCATCCCATATATCTACACCAAAAGTAGACGTATGACACGAGGCCGTGATACCACCTACCCCATTGCCTTATACATGTTAAGCATCACCGTACCCCCCCCCCACCCACACATACACACACACACACACATACAAAATCTAAGGCGAGGTGTTATGGTTGGCAACCTAACGCCATAAAAACCTGATCATGTCAGTTTTGCGAGCGAAGGAGAAGAAATGGGCACGGTTGGGTGGTCTGCACTCTCCACCACCTAAAAACACATCTTTTTTTTTGTGAGTTTGTGTGGGGCATGTTTGTATAAAGTGGGGGTATCTTTATGTGTTTTGTTAGGTGGTGACCGCTACACCTCTAAAGGTGATGTTGGAGATATAAGCTGAGGGCTTATATTGCAATTTTGTATTTCTTGTTTTCTTTGTATTTTGTTTATGCAGGTTCAATAAAAGGTTAAGGGACTGAATGTGAAGGATGAAAGCTGGACAAAGACTAACAAGTTTCAAGTCAAGGCCTATATAAACTCGCATTCTCTCATAACTTGTTTAGATCTAGGGTTTTACTGTGTGTTCTCTTCACACAGTTATATCGTGTAGTTGTTAGTTCTTGTTTGTAAAACTCTCTATTCTTTTGTATTGTAAAACTGATCATGATTCAACCATAAGGGGTGGTTGGTTGGTTTGAATCTTAATAAAGTCTTTTTGGATAAACTGTTTCTGGTAATATAGATCATTCTTTGTGTAGTTTTAACATGGTATCAGAGCCCTCATAGGCATTTGTTAAATGTAGCCAGAGCCCTCATGTTTCAGGGGGGATTCCTTTGAACATGTGGACTGAATGTGTTCTAACAGCTGCCTATTTAATTAACAGGACTCCCACATCTGTCTTGTCTGGAAAGTCACCTTATGAAATGATTTATAAATGTGAACCTAATCTCTCTCTCTTAAAGGTGTTTGGTTGCTTATGTTTTTCTACTGTGTTAAATAATTTTGATAAGTTTTCTTCAAGGTCAGAGAAATGTGTTTTTATAGGTTACTCTTTTGATAAAAAAGGTTTCAAGTTGTTTAGTTTGGAAACAAAAAAGGTTTTATATTCAACAGATGTAAAGTTTTATGAGACTGTGTTTCCTTTTAAGCATAGTTCTGAAAAAGAAAATTATGAGTTTCATTTTCAAAATACAAATGGTCAAAACTTTTTTAACTCTGGCCTTGGATCATCAAATGAACCCTATGATGATAAGAGAGAGAAAGAATATGTTAAAGAACCTGAGGAACAAATTCCTAAATATAGTGAAGGCATACACCAACCTCCACATGGAGGCTCTTCTGATGATGTCTCTCAGGATGAGGTGGTGCATCCTGACATCACAGTTGATGTCAACAGTGGAGGTGAGGAGAATGCAACACTTGAAGAAAAAGATAAATTGTCTGAGGGTGATGATGATTATTATCAAGAATTTAATGAAATGTTTCATGATGTTGTAGTTACTCCTGTTATGACTCCAGACAGACAAGCAAACATGAGAACTTATACTAGAAAGTCTAGTAGAAAAACTAGTCAACCTGTTAAGTTAATTGATTATGTTTTGGGTAACAAAGTTAAGTACAGTATTGATAAAACTGTGAATTATAGCAATCTTAGCAGAGAAAATTTTGTGTTTTCTTCTAATCTTAATAAGATTGTTGAACCAAAAACTTTTAGTGAAGCTGCTAAAAATCCTAAGTAGATTGATGCTATGAATCTTGAAGTAGAAGCATCAAACAGAAATAACACTTATGAAGTTGTTGAACTCCCAGCTGGGAGAAGAGCAATTGGTAGTAAGTGGGTATGGAAAATAAAGTATAACTCTGATGGAAGTGTGGAAAGATATAAAGTCAGGCTTGTAGCCAAAGGCTATATATCAAAAAGAGGGAATAGACTATGAGGAAACTTTTTCTCCTGTTGTCAAAATTGTTACAGTAAGAATTATCATAAGTATTGCTGTTCAAAATAGCGAGCCTTTATATCAACTTGATATTAATAATGCTTTTTTGTATGGTGAACTTGATGAGGTTGTTTACATGCAATTACCAGAAGGATACTTTGATAAAAATGATAAAAGGGTTTGCATAGCACTGCTATTATCACAAAACATTTCTGATGGTGTTATTAAAACTATTAAAGTTAAGTCTGAGAATAATGTGGCTGACATTTTCACAAAAGGCTTGAGTGTGGTTGAGCATAGAAAGTTCTGTGATATGTTGAAGCTCAGGGATTTTTATAAGCCCTAAGCTTAAGGGGGAATGTTGGAGATATAAGCTGAGGGCTTATATTGCAATTTTGTATTTCTTGTTTTCTTTGTATTTTGTTTATGCAGGTTCAATAAAAGGTTAAGGGACTGAATGTGCACATTGTTGAAGGTTAAGGATGAAAGCTGGACAAAGACTAACAAGTTTCAAGTCAAGGCCTATATAAACTCGCATTCTCTCATAACTTGTTTAGATCTAGGGTTTTACTGTGTGTTCTCTTCACACAGTTATATCGTGTAGTTGTTAGTTCTTGTTTGTAAAACTCTCTATTCTTTTGTATTGTAAAACTGATCATGATTCAACCATAAGAGGTGGTTGGTTGGGTTGAATCTTAATAAAGTCTTTTTGGATAAACTGTTTCTGGTAATATAGATCATTCTTTGTGTAGTTTTAACAGGTGATGGTAAAGAAGTGTGTTGATTATGAGTATTACCTCTAAGGTGGAAGCCTAAGTTTTCTAATCAGCATTTCGCGCCTACCACAATCTAAATACTGAGTTGATTATGAGTATCACCGCTTTACATGTCAATCACCATGGCCTTAATAACGGGTGATATTATCTAACTAGCCCTTCGCGCCAACAACTTTCTAAATGCTATGCTGAATATATGTCTTTTTAAGTTAACAAAATTTCAAGAAAAGTGCTTATCCTAGAGCAATTTCGTGTCTATATAGCACTTTCGACTCATCATATTCTTGTGCAATTTATTGATACAACCAATAGTTATACACTTATACTGGAAATGAATATTGATGGCTAACTGGGGTTAAAATAAAATGTATTGATGGGTAAAATAAAATTTATTAGGATATTCAATTGATATGATTATTGTTGGCATCTTCAAGTAAAAATGAATACAGAGAGATACTTACTTGAATAATATAATAATACGTATGGGATAGAGAGACAGGGTTCTCCAAAGTAGAAGGAGAAGCAGATGGTATAATACTGTAATCTAGCGTAACAATTTTTGAAATGTAGGGCTGGGCTTTGAGTTAATTACATAAATCGTCTTTGTGGTTTGCCCATAGTTGCAAGTTTCTTCTTTAACTCATAAACATTACACCATTTGTCCCTATGGTTGTCCATTTTTAGTTGACCTGTCCTTTGACCGAACAAGCGTTAATTCGAGGCGTTAACTCCAGGGCAAGTTCGTCTTTTCAACCCGAACCTATACCACACTTAACCCCGATTCACTTTACTTCACTTCAACAACACTTCAACTCACTTTACTTCAAACTACTTACACATGCAATCCTTGATCTTCCATTTATCCATCCGGAGACAACGAAGGAGAAGAAAAGGTAATTATAAACAAAAAACACCCTGACCAACCAATTACAATAAGAAAACACCTCTCACATCAGGAAAGAAAAAAAACAATTGTCCAGCTACTAGCTAACAGCCTGGACACCAGCCGATATGAATGGCATTCCTCGAAAATTCACTAACCATACTCTAGGACTCAATAAGTATGCACCACCTGTAGTACAAAAAATAAGAACTTCCACCATGGTAATATCGGAGTCAATGATAACTCAGGTCCGAGACCTAGTCCGTGCAGGAATACTTAGGCCTGTCAAATTTAAACATTGGTCTCAAAACTAATCATGGTAAAAAAAAAAGGGCAAATTACCTGAAAATGTATGCAACTTGCCACTTTTTCTCATTGTATGTAGCTTTCTCTTTTTTTTCCCAATGTGTCACTAAACTTGCTAAATTCGTCCATTGTGTGTAGCGGTGACTTGATTCACCTACTGGAGCAGGTTAACCTAACGGTCGTTAGATTTATCATTGCACCGTTAGTCCTTTAGAGTAACGATCGTTTATCATGGCTACATACAATGACAAAAAGTAACAAGTTAGATGACTTTTATTATTTTTAAAATTTATGTACGTTTTTTACATGTTGTTGCACACATTTTTATACACGCTTTTATACACACATTTTTATACACGTTTTTATGCATATTTTATATGGATTTTCATACATACATTTGTATACACATTTTTATGCACGGTTTTACACACGTTTTTATAAACACACATTTACACACGTTTTTATACACACGTCTTTATACAGACATTTTTATATACGTTTTTATACACACGTTTTTTATACACACATTTTTACGTTTTTGTCTTTTTTTTACGTTTCGTCGGTTTTTTTACGTTTTCGTCGGTTTTTTTACGTCTTCGTCAGTTTTTTTACGTTTTCGTCCGGTTTTTCGTGTTTTTGTCCGTTTTTTCGCGTTTTCGTCCGTTTTTTCGCGTTTTCGTCCGATTTTTTACGTTTTCGTCCGGGTTTTCACGTTTTCGTCCGGGTTTTTATGTTTTTGTCAGTTTTTTTACGTTTTGTTAGTTTTTTTATGTTTTCGTCGGATTTTTTTTCCTTTTGTCAGTTTTTTTACGTTTTCGTCGGTTTTTTTATGTTTTCGTCCGCTTTTTTATGTTTTCGTTAGATTTTTCACGTTTTCGTCATTTTTTTACGCTTTTGTCAGTTTTTTTACGTTTTCGTCCGTTTTTTTACGTTTTCGTCAGATTTTCCACGTTTTCGTTTGTTTTTCACGTTTTTGTCCGTTTTTTTACGTTTCGTCGGTTTTTCATGTTTTCGTCAGATTTTTCACGTTTTCGTCTATATTTTTTACGTTTTTGTCAGTTTTTTACTTTTTTGTCAGAAAGTGTGAAATAAGGGACGAAAACATAAAAAATTTAGCGAAGACGTAAAAAAATGGACGAAAACGTGAAAAAACGGACGAAAATGTAAAAAGCCGGACGAAAACACGAAAAAATGGACGAAAACACGAAAACGAGACGAAAACGTGAAAAAACAGACGAAAGCGTGAAAAAACTGACGAAAACGTAAAAAAATTGGATGAAAATGTGAAAAGCCGGACGAAAACGTGAAAAACCGGACGAAAACGCGAAAAACTGGACGAAAACGCAAAAAAACTGGCGAAAACGCAAAAACCGTGCATAAAAACGTGTGTATAAAAAACGTGTGTATAAAAACGTGAATAAAAATGTGTATACAAATGTGTGTATGAAAATCCGTATAAAAACATGCATAAAAACGTGTATAAAAATGTGTGTATAAAAATGTATGCAAAAACGTGTATAAAACGTACATAAATTTTAAAAATTATAAAAGTCATCTAACTTGTTACTTTTTTTCATTGTATGTAGTCATGATAAACGATCGTTAGTCTAAAGGACTAACGGTGCAATGATAAACCTAACGACCGTTAGGTTAACCTGCTCCAGCAGGTGAATCAAGTCACCGCTACACACAATGGACGAATTTAGCAAGTTTAGTGACACATTGGGAAAAAAAAGAAAGCTACATACAATAAGAAAAAGTGGCAAGTTGCATACATTTTCAGGTAATTTGCCCAATTTAAAACCATCTTTACGTGTTGAAAATGTAGATTGTTCGTTGGATGTGGTATTTTATGTTTTATTCTCTTTAGCTAGTTTAACCCGTTTGACCCAGAGGCGTAGCTACATGGAGGCCTTGGTGGGTCATGGCCCACCCAATAAAAATTGCAAAATTGTATATTAGTTATCCCATTAAATGTAAAAGTTAACCACAAGCGAGATTTAGCTTTTAAGTCTATCGAAAGACAAAAAATAACTATTATTGTTTTGTGCTACATCACGGCCTACCCATAAGTAAAATTCTGGCTACGCCACTGGTTTGACCTGTTTCATTTGCAGTACAATGTTTATATATAACATGTTTGACAGGTTATCACTAATAATACCCATGTTTTGAATGGGTCTTATATTGCACCTGTTTTGAAGTTTATTTTGCTGCTTTGAGTTTCATGCTTACATTGGTTTATTTTACAGGGCTTTTCCATGGCCGGAAGTTCGTCCGAACTTGGTTCATTGTCGGAGGTAGATAACGACAGGTTACCCAACAAACTGACCAAAGGTACCGGAGACAATAAACCCCCTTCATCCGTGCATACAGTCTTGTCCAATGATGACCTATTGATTGAAATATTACTTCGACTACCTGTTATCTCACTTCATTTATTCAAATCAGTATCCAAACGCTGGTTATCTATCATTACATCCCCTACTTTCACTCTTAGCCGTCAATTCTCTAACGTAGATCCTCCTTGTGGTCTTCTTATCTTGCGAGTTAATATCAAAATGCTAAGGCTTGAATATGATTTCGAGTCGTTTGATATCCGAATTCCATCCAAAAGATCAACACTCTTTACTTTGGGCTCTGAGGCACCACTTGGTCATTTTAATATTTTGCAGTCATGCAATGGTTTGCTTCTATGTTTAATTGAGCCTGATAAGTATTACGTCTACAATCCAACCATCAAACTGTTTAAGATGATTCCTATAAAATCACATAATCGTGGTGTAAAACTGGCATATGATCCTATGAAATCCCCTCACTACGAGGTCATCCACGCCAGATTTATACGTGATGATACATTTGCTCTTGGTTATTGCTTTCAAATAGAGACTTACTCTTCAGAAACAGGCAATTTGAGAGTTTGCGGTGATAGGTCTGATGACGATTGTTTTTCCCATTTTATTAATGGAATATATTGGAAGGATGCCATTCATTGCCTAACTACTACTGGTTTTGGTCAGTCTTTGCATTGCAAGTTTGAGATTGTGAATGACCATCCTGTTTCAACTAAAAAAGGGCTCCCTCTAACCTTTGATGGGAAGTTCTATTCTGAATCTAAGTTGTTTGAGTCTTTTGGTTGTTTGTTTCTACTTTGTAAGGATTTTACGGATTCCAGACATTTGAATATTTTTGAGATGAGGAACGGTAATTCCGAATGGTCGATAAAGTACATTGTTAATCTTGATGACATTATGATGCCATTTCCCGGTATGTGGAACATTGGTCACCATGTTTGGTCGATTGTTTTGGGAGAAAGAGAAGAGGATTGTATTATGATAATTGACTTATTAAGTAAGGTTGTACAATACAACCCGGTGTTGAAGACTGTCCGCACACTCAGTGGTTTGGAACCAGTAGGTCTTGTTCTCGGTCATAATTTTAATGGGTTTCAGTTCGTTGCATCTTTTGCTGGGGTCTGATTCTTCTTTATGTTTCAGGTACGCTTTTCATAGTTATAAATATGACTGTAAGCATTTGTGTCGTGTTGTTTTGTGTTTTTATGATTCAGAATCAACGTGGAATAAAAAAACTTCAAATAAGATAAACACATTCCGAATCAATATAAATGATGGTCAAATCTTATTGTTAATTATCAAGAGTACGGATGATTGTTCTGACTTCTGAACCAACTATGTTCATTAGAAATTGTAACCAAGAGTGTTTTACGTACATCATGGCGATTATAACATCTGGCTTGTCATTTAATAGTTATTTCCCGTTTGGCAATTTTTTTTGACTAAAATATTCTTCATACTCCTTGTCTTCTCTACCTGTAAGCGCATCCCCTTAGGGGTTTGTTTGGTTACATACTTTAAAGCGAGTAACATTATGTGTATTCTCATATGGGTCCTGGTCTTTATTACTTGCTAGTGGACAAATTGATGCATAAATCAACATCGTGCAACACTGCCATTCTTGTTATCAAACCGACTAATTTTGGTAGCTTTATTTGAATCGCAAAGTAGGGTCGAAAACCTTTTGTGCACAAAAACTGNCTTTTTTTTGTTGGTCCCCTGCTTTTCTGCTTGGTTTGCTTGGCTTTTCCCCTTTGTCTCCTATATGCTTTTACTTTGTTGCTCTTGTCCTTGCACTTTTTTCGGTCCTATCACTCGCACTTTTGCACTTGCCGGAGGTCTCCCTGGAAGCAGTCTCTCTACTCCCAGGCAGTCTCTCTACTCCCAGGTTTTTCCTGGGGTAGGGGTAGGATCTGTCTACATTTCTACCTCCCCCATACCCCGCTCTCGCGGGATTGGGTTTGTTGTTGTTGTTGTTGTTGTTGTATGGCGATTTTAACATCTGGCTTGTCATTTAATAGTTATTTCCCGTTTGGTTATTTTTTTTGACTAAAATATTCTTCATACTCCTTGTCTTCTCTACCTGTAAGCGCATCCCCTGAGGGGTTGTTTGGTTACATACTTTAAAACGAGTAACATTATGTGTATTCTCATATGGGTCCTGGTCTTTATTACTTGCTAGTGGGCAAATTGATGCATAAATCAACATCGTGCAACACTGCCATTCTTGTTATCAAACCGACTAATTTTGGTAGCTTTATTTGAATCGCAAAGTAGGGTCGAAAACCTTTTGTGCACAAAAACTGGTAAGATTGGGTTGGGGTAACCTGCAACCGGTTTTTAATCCAGTTTTTGAGTTTTACATATGAATATTAAAGATATATTACATTATCATAAGAATAATCCACCTTTAAGATATATTATATTATCATGGGGCTTGGTGGTCTAGTAGTAAAAGCTTAATATAATATTATATTAAAGATATATTATATTATCATAAATATAATATTAAAGATATATTATATTATCGTGGGGCTTGTGGTCTAGTGGTAAAAGCTTAAGTAGTTAAGCGAGCCCAAGTGAGAGTAGTACCGGTTTGGGTGACCGACCGGGAAGTCCTCACTTGGGAACCACAAGCTCTAATGATATCAGGCGAATCGGGAATAGGGGTGGGGTTATCCCCAAAGGAGGGGCTCGCGGTTGGTATCTCTGCCCGAGGATGCGACACTAACCCGAGCCAAAAACTAACATCTAACAACTAACCCGCCGTTAAAAAAAAAAAAAAAAAAAAAAAAAAAATCCACCTTTAAGAAATGATTTAGGATGTTTTATGTATTGAAATACACATTACATGAGTTACTTGTGTAAGTGTATAACCTGTTTGGCTTACATTTTTATTGATATAGCTAATTTACTTGTGACCCATTACTATACATGAGACCTCTGTTGTGTGGTCACAACATGGATCATATTGTTGAAATATATAGATATGGAAATACGATTGATTTCCTTTTATAAGTGATGATGATTATGATTGAAAAAAGAATCCGTTGTAAATAGTAAATTGTGTTGTAACCATAAAAGTTGTGAAATGAAATTTCTAACAATGATTTCTGTTATATTGGACGCTTCTTTTTACAAATATGTACAAAAGTTTTGAACTCGCTCGATACTAAACTTACTGTTTACATCTGTTTTAGGTCCTGAACCAAGAAGGAGCATGCGGTAGAGGAAGCAGATGCAATGAGTTTTGTAATGGATCTTTTAGTATGTGACGATAGTTATGATGAGAAAACCATTAATGGTAAACTAAATATCATTTTGATTGCAACTAGTTATTTTTCGATGTTGGTTCATCAGGATTTGACTTGTAACACAATATTAGCTCTGGGTTTGTAGAAGATGTTCTTCAAATTATTCGTTTTCTTGTACTGTTGGGATCAAATTGTTCGTTCTTTTAAAAATTGCCTATAGCCGTAGATGCCAGAATGTATGGTCTATGATCGCTCCATTCCCTGTGCTGCTGCTTTGTATAGCCCTGGGATAAGCGGCATTTAGCATGTATATTATTCCATTGACAGGTCATTTGCCTGATTATATTTCTTGTTTGGAAGTCATCGAAGTGTTGGTTAACGTACACATCTGTTGAGCTATAACAAACATAATGTATCTATTTGGGTCGAGCGGTACTAAAGCACAAGTTAAAGATCATAGTATACATGAGAGAAGTAGACGTCTTGTGCCTATCTTGTGAGCTCCCAAACCATCAGTAACTTGTCATCAAGTGTAACCATAATTAATTGTTGAAAGAATAGTGCCTTTGCTAACTGACTGAATCTTTAGTAGCAACAACTTTGTTGACAAAACCTACAAGTTAAATGTTCAATTTAGCATACAGAGGTACATATTAATGTTATAATGGCGATTATATGGTGGGTTTGGATTGTTGTAATATTCATTTCTCTAGTTTGGCATCGAAAACTTGCATTCGTCTCTTCCACTTTGTTGCTATAATTTCATATATAATTTATGTTATCTATATATGCTGGTTACACAACCAAAATCACGTCGAACAATATGATAGTGGATACACCTGCAAAGATGAAGGATCTATAAGAGATTGAAGGCTGCTAACTGCCACTTGGCAAATAGTAATTTAGTGATCAGTCGATTGTTAATGACTACCATCTTACTAAACCCGTTAAATGTAATTAAGATTAATATAACAAAATTATCAAATCATATGTACTATAATTTAAAAATAGTAATAATAATAATAATAATAATAATAATAATAATAATAATAATAATAATAATAATAATAATAATAATAATAATAAAGAGAAAAAAAAAAAAAAAAAAAAATAATGAATGTAGTACGTACATATTAATACAGTATGTGTTTTTTTTTATTAGGCATTAGGTGTGGGTTCACGGGAGGCTCGCGTTCCAGTGGCAGCTTCGTCGCCGTTTCCTCGCCGCCACCAGACCCCTTCGCCGTTCTTCTCCGTTGGCATTCTTCGTGGGCACGCGAGAGAACATGTACTATTGAGCTTTTTGATTTTTTTAATATATTGGTAACTGTTTTGAATTGTGTGTGTCTAATGTGTTTTATAAAATGTGTTTTGTCTTGTGTGTTTAGCAGTTGAGCGAGTTGTAGAAGAGAAGAGGGAACAATGTTGGTGTTTTACAGTTGGTACTTGTGGGTGTTATGGTTTTCTTAATTTACTATGTTTTGGTTTTCTAATAATTAGTTTGGTCCTTGTGGTTTTCTTATCAATTTTTTTTTTTTTTTTTTTTTTTTTTAAATAACTACTGTAACATTTTTATTTTTAGTTATTATTTGTTTTGAATGAAATAAATTTAATTTAATTGAAAATGAATAAAAAAAATAAGGTGTAAGTGGTGGGGCCCTAATGAAGAAGTTGAGGTTAGTTGTTGAGTGAGGGGGGTTAGTTGTGAAGAGGTGTTTGGTGATGTGGCATACGTAGGGCCCGAATGAAGAGGAAATTCTCTTCAACCACACCTAATGCTCTAATAGTGCTCTCTTTAACTTTAGACGGAGTGTCGTTCAAATCATTCATGAAGTTTTATAGCATTTTGAATTGTAATTATGAAATCATAACAACTTTTATAAGAGAAAAACCAAAAAGCGTTTTGTCCAAAGTTATTTCGAATGTCATGTCATTTCACGTCTTTTTCGCCGATGATTTATTTTTTTTTTCTCAAGGCAAACATACATGAATGATGAATCTAAGATGGTGGATATTTTGGATCGCGGTATTGTAAGGCATCTGGTCAAAGCCTAAATTTCACAAAATCTGCTGCACTTTTCCCACTGAATACCTCAAAGCATCTACAACAACAAATATGTGATCTTCTGAATGTTGAATTATGGACCCGAAAGCTCATTACCTAGGCTTGCCTTCAATATTCGGTCGAAAGAAAGGTGAGTTGTTCTCTTTTATTTTAGATAAGGTCCTGCAAAAAGTTCAAGGATGGAATCAAAAAGTTCTTTTGCAAGCGGGGCTTGAAATTTTCTCATCAAATCAGTTGTCCAAGCCATCCCATCTTATGCAATGCAATGTTATTCATTGCCAAAAGGTTTCCTTGACAAACTTCTTTTTCACATCCCAAGATTTTTTTTAGCGGAGACACAGATAATAAACATCTTTATTGGTTGCATTGGGATCGCCTTTCTAAACCTAAAGATACGGGTGGTCTTGGTTTTAGAGACTTGCATTCTTTCAATTTGGCATTACTAGCAAAGCAAGGTTGGCGTCTCCTAATTAACCGCAACTCTTTCTGGGCTCGTGTTCTTAAAGGCTTATATTTTCCTAAAGGTCATTTTCTAACAGCTTGCAAAGGTTCTTGTCCATCTTGATTATGGCATAGCCTTTTACATGGTCGAGATCTTCTTCTTCAAGGAGTTAGATGGCAACTGGGAAGTGGTGATAATACATCGTTTTGGACTAAAAAATGGGTACCATATGAGGAACACACTTCATAATTCACGGTCAATGGGATGAAAAGAAATTGCATGCTCACTAATTCCCTGTCGAGGCAGATTTTATTTCACGCATTCCGATCTCTAGTAGAGGAGCACAAGAGAAGCTTGTTTGGCAGTATGATAGCAAAGGATGTTACATAGTAAGGTCAGGATATTGTCAAGCGCTTACTTGGCATAAAAGTGGAACAAGTGATGCATCTTCATCTACAAGTCTCACTGTTGAGTTTTCGAGACAAATTTGGTGCTTAAAAACAGAAGAACTACGTATAAGCATACCATATTCAACTGTACCTTGAAGATAACGTAAAATCCGTTTAACGGCAGACCAATGATTTTCGGTCGGAGCATGCATGTATTGACATAACTTGTTAACAGCAAAAGCTATGTCAGGCCGAGATAGGGTAACATATTGTAAGACACCCACTACCTGCCGATATTTAACTGGATCAGAAAAAGCAGTACTGTCATCAAGACTAAGTTAGCTCGAGGTAACCATGGAAGAAGAAATGAGATTGCAGCTAGAAAGACCAGCCCTTTGTAATAGCTCCATAATTTCAAATCCCTTATGCAGGTTAACCCGATACCATAGATAAAGTTGGGTTTAAACGAGTTAAAGCCAATAATGTCTTTTAAGCTATATAATTCTACCCAAATAATGTTATTCGGATCCGGGTCATGTTGGGTTAGTCGGGTACTTTTGATAGCTCTAACAACCGGCCACATGATTGGTCGTGCATCTTAATAATCTATCAAATGCCTCAGTTGTGATTTATTCTTTCTATACTCCTATTTATCAACAAAGATTTCTTTTTGGCTGGGAACAAAAAGCCAAAAAAATCATTTTCTTTTGCTACTACGAAGCTTGAACTCTTGACCTCCCGCTTAGTGGTATAGATGTTACGAAACATTTTAATTCTGACAGGTTCGGTTGCAAGCCAATTTCTAGTGTTTTTGGCATACTCCCCAGCCAAAGGGTAACAGGGCGTGTTGTAACATACTCCCCAGCCGGTCGGTTTCTAAACACATGAAACCGTTAAAAGCAGTTCGGCCAACAATTTGTGGGGAACTGTAACACCCCAACCCGACAAGGATAGAAGTGCTACATTACGGTGACATATCAAAGCATATACAGACATACAACATAAGTAATACAAAAGAATTCCAAAGGTTACAAAGGAAAATAATCTGAAATACAAGGTTACAAAAGAGAATAACAATGAAATGCTAAGTCTG
>LBNU01005920.1:0-13185 GCA_014162995.1 Artemisia annua | reverse complement strand
GGCTCCTCAGAATTATATACAAGTGTGCGAAGTTTTCGACGTTTGGGGGATCGATTTCATGGGATCCTTTCCATCCTCGGGGGGAAATGAGTACATCTTGGTGGCCATTGATTACGTTTCAAAATGGGTGGAAGCGCAAGCACTTAGGACAAGCGATGCTAGGGTAGTCATTCATTTCTTAAAGAAATTGTTCGCTAGGTTCGGGATTCCAAAAGCTCTTATTAGTGACAGGGGAACTCACTTTTGCAACTCGCAAATGGAGAAGGTCATGAAGAGATATGGAGTCTCTCACCGGTTCTCCACCGCTTATCATCCGTAGACCAACGGTCAAGTCAAAAACACCAATAGAGCTATAAAGAGGATATTAGAGAAAACGGTCCACCAAAACAGAAAGGATTGGTATTTTAAGCTCGATGAAGCTTTGTGGGCATTTCGCACTACCTATAAGACACCAATCGGGACTACCCCGTTCCGTATGGTATATGGCAAGGCATGTCATCTCCCAGTAGAACTGGAACACAAGGCATATTGGGCACTTAAGGCCTGCAATATGGATTATACGGTCGCAGGGACAAATAGATTCCTTCAGCTACAAGAGCTTGACGAATTGAGATTAGAGGCCTATGAATCTTTTATCACATATAAAGAAAGGGCTAAAAGATGGCATTACCAACGAATTAAGAAACCTAAGGAATTCTCGGAAGGAGACAAAGTACTATTATATAACTCTCACTTAAGACTATTTCCAGGAAAACTTAAATCCAGGTGGTATGGGCCTTTCACTGTAAAGAGCTCTTCTAAAACCGGGGCCGTTGTGTTAGTTGATGATGAGGATAGGGAATTCACTGTGAATATACAACGAGTTAAGCATTATCAAGAAAGTGGTAACGAGATGATCAATGAGGAAGACATAACCTTCAACGATGAAGTCACGTAACGTACGGTGACTTTGAGTCTAGCTACAAGACTCGTAAATAAAGAAAAGCGCTTCTTGGGAGGCAACCCATGTTTTATTTGTTTTTGTGTGTTTATTTGATTTTATTTGTTTCCATATGTAAGTTATATTTCTTGTTATTGATTCATGCTTCAAACTAAATTGTGAAAATGCTTTATTTTGTTTTTAACTTCGTCTTAACTACATATAAAGGTATTTTGCAAAAGCTAAGTGTAAGGGAAATCCAAATCGGTTTATAAAGAACGAATGAACATGAATCATAACAATGAAATTAACCTACATATTAGTACTTGTTTGAGTCAAATGCTTGTATCGAGTCATAATGAATTTTTGCAGGAATTCCAGGAAGTAAGATCTAGTTTTTCCAGAATTTTTCCCGGAAGCTTAACATGAGAATTCTGTCAGAACTTTCTGACGGCGTCAGGATTAACACCTGACGGCGTCAGGTTATAATTTTCTGCAATTTTTGAAAGTTTTGTATTTTTCCGGAAACCTAAAAAGTTTTGTCAATTCTTTAACTTATAATCTCCAGGAATTCTGCAAAATATTCATTCCACAAGCATTATATCTTATTATGTAGATTTTACCGCCGATTTTACGCGAGGTTGGCCTTTATCTTTTTCAGGTTAACAGGTTATTTTGGACAAGAAGACGTTTATTATTTCGGAAGGGAAGCTTTGAACGTTCGTCTATCTTGGAAGAAGATCTAACCATGTTACATCACTATCCACAACAAACGATTCAGGGGAGTATTTGATTTCATTCTTTCATCTTATTTACTTTTACGTCTTTTATTTGAACATTGGGGACAATGTTCGGTTTAAGTGTAAGGGGGGTAAATGAAAGCACCGTTGAGAATATACTTACGCTTGATGTTTTGCTTTGTTTGATAGTAAATTTGTAATAAAACCAAGAGAAATGTTTGTTAGGGCAATTTTAGCGCCAATTT
This sequence comes from Artemisia annua, assembly GCA_014162995.1. Lineage (NCBI taxonomy): Eukaryota > Viridiplantae > Streptophyta > Magnoliopsida > Asterales > Asteraceae > Artemisia > Artemisia annua. Next base: position 11,281 of record LBNU01005920.1, on the reverse strand, counting down.
AAAATTTTTTACAACATTTAGAAGTGAAACCTTGATCTTAATGAGCGTCTCATGGATAGGAAATTGTATGACTAGCACAAAACCGTACCACTAAAAAATTTTCCACCCCAAATATGTGAGGTTCGCCCCTAGAATTGGTAGGAAAAGCATCCATCTTTGGTGCTATGATGTGAGTACCGGTAGTATTTAGATTCTAGAACTTGCGTTAGGACCATCTCAAATCCACAAGTGAGACTACATTCGTGTAGTTAAGATTTACTACATGATAAGAGGCATTAGGATTAACCCATTGTTTTACACCCGTATATTTGTTATAATTACATTGACTTCATTGGTCAAGTAATTCTCCCACACCCTTTGCGTTGTATCCATTTTTGGTACACGATACCCCTAGTACACCCTTCCGAGCCTATCCTTTCGTTTCGACCTTTGAGCATCTTACTCAAAGTGAGAATTTGTTTACACCCCACTAAATGTACACCCAAATCGCCTTAGCCTACCTTGTATGCACCCACCTTTGGTGCATTATTGTGAAAACATTTGTTAAACCCTTAGTTAATTATCCGGTCAATTACATGGTTGCTAAGTTAAGTCATATCCTTGTACATATTGTTTTGGGACGATTGGGACTCATGGGTAAAGTACTAGTGTAATGAAGTAATGGGGAAGAACAACATTATTACCCCCATACGTGCTAAATATTTAAAAAGTACTCCAAGTTTTTCGATTATCTTAATTCGAGTCATTAGAATAGTGATTGTAAAGTTATGTAAAGATTCAAGTGTAAGGGGAATGCAAATCCCCTATGATGTATTATTTTGGATGGTAGGGCAAGAGTGTATGAAAAAAAAATCGAAAAATCAAGAAAAATACAAAAAAATATGAAAAAGAAAGAAGAAAAACATACGGACTACCATCCCGTTTCCTTTTATGTTCCTTTTTAGTTTTTGTTATTTCATTTTTAGACTAAGATTGAGTCGAGTCTTGACTTAAGCAACGATGTAGAGTGCATGTATTTGATCATGATAATTAACTCGCCACCACTAAAATACCCTTTATTCCAACCAAACCGTGTTATCATATCCCTACACCTTACGTTACAACCCTTTATAAAGCCCTCTTTGATAGTTTATCTTAGGTGCTTACGCCTAGTGGAGGAGTAATTGATCCTTTCCCAAGCCTATGGTAATCTATTTGCTATGACAGGTAGTGAGTGTTATTTTCCGTTTCCATTTATGAGATATAAACTTTATGACATTTGAGAGATGTGAGAATCCAAACACTATTTGTGAGGTGCTAGTGTATGATTTCCGTGCTTGTTATGATTAGGGTCTAATAACTATTTGTTGTAATTACTTTTATATTCGTGTTAAATGACCCCTAACTCATATTTTGATTGGAATAAAAGCTCATTTGCTTGAGGACAAGCAAATCTCAAGTGTAAGGGTATTTGATGAGACGAAAAGTGTTACGCTTTTAGGGGGTCATTTAAGCCCTAATTCGTATAAATGTGATCAAATATTGCCCTAAATCGTTCCTTTTGTCATTTTAGGTACTTTTGAGAGGAATTCTGGAAAACATGCATATTCGGACGTTTTTGGAGCATAAAAGTGAAGAAAACGACAAAGTCTCAAAAGATGAAGATTTACAACCTGACGGCGTCAGAAGTCACAAGGTGACGCCGTCAGAAAGCCTTGACAAAAGAGTGGAAACCAATTATCAAATGACGGGCCAGAGGAAATTTTGGATTTAACACCTGACGCCGTCAGGTGTTAGGAAAAGTAGGCCGTCAGGAGTAAAGTTAAAGAGTGACGGCCCAGAAGGATTTATAAGGTGACGGCGTCAGAAGTGGATCTAGGCCATCCGAGAAACCTAATGGCGGCGAGCTGACGGCGTCAGCCCTTATAACCTGACGCCGTCAGAGTGTAAAATCTATATATAGTTTTCTAATTTTCATTCATTAGTGTGGAACTTTGTGGAGAACTTTTAGGGCAAACCCTAAAGACGAATTTTCTGTGACTTTTAGGGTTTCCAACCCTTGGAACCCTAGTGCTTAATTAAAGATAAGTCTTCACTTTAATTCAATCAATATGTCTATGTGTTGGTTGTCTATCTATCTTGCTTGTCTTTCAATTAACATGAGTAGCTAAATTCTCTAGTGTTTGCTTAGATCTAATGAAACCTAACTATTAATTATTGGTTAATTGGTGTGTGTTGTTGTTTGTTGGGATGATTGTTTCATCGATGTTAGGCTCAAGAAAACTGGCCAACCTCCTTTATGGTAACGTGCTTGAACGTCTTGGGAAACATGTAGTCGAGGCATACTAGGCTATTAAGGTAGTATTTAACGCATGAGCCACTGTTTACAACCCCTATGGTTGTGCCGTGCATGGCATAGGGCGAGATAAGAGCTCATAGAATTGGAGAGATATGTATGCCACTCCATGAGTTATTAGGAATACACCCTTCATCCACACAAGTAACATATATATCAATTAACCGGTAAAAGATAGTTAGGGAGTAATGAAATCTAAGTAAACATAACTTTTCTCCATATTGTTTTCACAACCACAATAGTTTAGATATTTATTTTATTTTAACTTGCATAAGTAGTAAACTTGGGTTAGTTGATTAGCAACTAATTCCGCCCTTCTTCCAAAACCGAGATTTTACTTGCTTTCCATAAAATATAAAAATACAAAAAGAATCTTCCTTCCACCCTTAGACCTATTAGAGTAGTTTTTCTATCCTAACGAACACTATTCCCTGTGAGACAACGATCAATCCCCCGTACTTACCACTATCCTATACTACATCGGTCAGGTACACTGCCTGGTGGGGTTGTAAGCCTCTTGAGATCCCTTGAGAGGTAAAACCTGTTGTAAGGTTACAAAACCACGCATCAGTCATCTACCTCAACAAGAAGAATAAACTTCGTCTTATGAGGTTCGATGAAATTCCGAAGTTTTGTGACGAGACACTTCAAAGAGTTCGTGATGGGTTGGCAGAAAGGTTGGATGATGAAAAGAAGAGGTTAAAAGAGGGTCGAGAAACGAGGTGGAAAGCTAATGGACGAAGAATGATTCGCAACTTTGTCCATACCATTGAAGAAAGGTTGTACCGTCGTCAACAGATCAGGAGGTTGGAAAGCTACATCGGTGTTCGACCTTCATTTCCGGTCTTGACATTTAGACGACCTGATCCACAGTTCACAGACTTTGATGCATAGCCGAATGATGAACTTCAGCTCCCATTCTTCCGGTACCAAAATTTCAATATTTTCATTTATATGGATTGATTTCTAATTACTACAGCTTGTGCACACATAACAGTGTACAACCCGCACTTTGTACTTAAAGGACCCTGTGGTACGCATCAGTGCTACAATCCTCATATAAGGAGCGAAAGCTTCTTACTTTTGAGAAGAATTTATCAAACCTTTCAGTATTTTCTCAATTCTGCTCAAAAGACAAGTATTACACCTCAATAAGTAATCACTTGTTGAGGAGGAGTACTTGATTTCAAACATCGTTCTTAAATCTTAAAGTCTTGTTGATTTCTCCTCATAAGACTCAAAAAGGCATATTTTAATCAAAACGTCTACAAAAACAACATTTGATATGCTATTTTTGAGGGGGAGAAGAAGAAAAGTGATTAAAATATGATGTGAAAAGTCTTATCTTGTGCGAGCTCGACTCAGAATTAACCCACGAATTGACGAAACAACAAATGTTAGTATTCGAAAGGATTTATCCGAGCAGAAAGTACCATTTCGAGAAACTCTTTCTAGATGTTTACTTTGACGGGTCTAACTTCCTTTTAGGAATGTTAACAACTTCAAGTTAGTTATTAGGGCTAGTTATCACCTAAAAACTGATAATGCATCCCTTTAACTAAGCAACGTAAACGTGTCCCTCGGGTATATGTCTATTAAGAGTGGATCAATTCAAAAGTGCCAACTCTTCCTGCATATGCAAATTTCTGAAAATATTCATAAGCATATGTGGAGGGGGAGTCTTTCATAAGAAATCCAAAACCTCAAAGTGTTAACAAAAAGTTTTATACTCATAAACACTTTGAGAGATTTTCAATGATTTGGTTCAAAGGCATCAATAGGATAGTCATGGAGTTACAAGGTGACTAGGGATAGGTATTACCGTCCTATGATCCGCCAGAACCGGAGGGATCTACCCAAGGACATCACCAATAGTTAGAAATTAGAAGTCCTTAGGTATGATATAACAAAAGGAGAAAAGAATGAAAGGAGAAAGAAGGGGTTGAAGAATTAAAAAGAAAATGAATGAAAAGGGTGAAAAGAAATAGCCCTCCATTTTATCAACCATAGGTCAGACACCGGGTTCAATTCATATGCTACTGGTCGTTGCTAAGGCGACACCGGTATTGAAGATAAAAGACGTCATGGACCCAGTGACGCAATGCACCTAAACCTTCTTAGCCACTCAGGCATCTCTCAAAAGATGTTTGTTTCATTCTCACGGGGAACCAGTGTAATCTATCGATCGTCTATTAGAGATGGTTGATATTGAAACAGGAGGCCCTCTTCTCCATGCCTCCGCATAGGAAACCAAATGTGCACTTATCGAGTCTAGAGCCACGAGATAACATAAAAGATCTCTTAGGAACACATAATATTTCTACACTAAGTGTCTTGCATCATTGGACACTAAGTGTAAATTATCGAGTCCTTCGCATATCTCAGCAATCTGCCTTGAACGTTTATGAGGGATTTACTTATGTATTTCTCGAATGATTGAACGGAAATCCTGCCAGAGTCAACATCAAACAGCCCTGACAGCAGGTCACTTTGGTGATTCCTTGTGGATTACGCTTAGTGTGTTCGATGGTTTCAAACGGTCTACAGTCGTGGGGTGATCTCCAGCGACTCGCCTAATCGTGGGTGTACTTATGTATGTCTGTGTAAGCCCTCCAGGGGGTATCCGATTAGGAACGGCCTTGGTAAGGATTAGAAGAAGTCTTCACACTATGCTGTTGACAAATTCTAATTCCAAACCTGTAAGTACCGGATGTTTTATTGCTAACTGTCTCAATGCAGGTACAACCACCATCCTGAACACCAGCTTTCACATGCTCATACTTGCATCTCAACAAATATGAAAGCTCTCATGAAAGATCGAAGCAACATTTAAGTCAAAGATAGATTCCATGCCAAAAGAATCTACAAAGTGATAAGACAACGATCTAAAGCAAAGCAACGTTCAAAGAAGGATTCTACGTCAACACTAAGAATCTTCATCAATGAAAAGAGAGCTACACACGAATGAAAGTTTCAAACGTCAAAGATGTATGAGCATGTCGGAAAGATGCAGATCCACTAGAGTCTAAGAGAGTGACGAATGGCAAATTACGACATCAATTGATCACTATCACATCATCAAAGATAAAGAACAAAGAACGATGAATCATTTCTACTAATCATTTTTTGAAGACGTCTAAAGCCGTGAAAGTCTACAATTAAAGATAAAGACAATGACGTCAAGCAACCTCAAATGACCGTGACGAATATCACTCCTTCATAACCGATCCTTAGGGGGAGATTGTTAGGATCTAAGTTTATCAACATTTATCAAGTCTCGGTTATTTCAGAACATGTAATAGGTTGCTATTATATTTGTTTACTTATGTTTAAACGTTTAGAGTCCAATAAGTGTCCAATGGGCCACAAAGCCCACGACTTAGAGAAATAGGGAGGATAGGAGTGTTGCCCTACTCCTCACCTATTAATAGGACTCTATGTAAACATTATAACTTGTTGGTTATTTCATTATCTTAAGAAAACGCTTGCACTTTTACCTTTCATATTGATCTAATCAACCAAACTCTATTTCTCATCTCATTTCTATACTTGTGTTTACAATATGGTGACCTAACACTTTCTTACCATTTAAGTTATAAGACACTTTAGATCCCATAGTTTTATAAAAAAAGAACTTTCCATTCATTCAAATAAACTAACACATTTTATTAAATTAAAAATAACGATACACTAAAAATACAAATTGAAAAAAAAAATTAGTGATTAATGTTGAATAGATGCTCCACAATATCTTTTCAAATGTCGTTTTTTACTTTCCTATCCTGAAGTTCTTTATTTTTCCTTCGATGCTTGTCGTATCTTTAATCCAAGTACGTTGGAAATTCGGTTGTGGAGAAATATACAATTCGTTAAACTCACTAATCGTGAATTCTTGATCTTTCAATATCATGTTATGTAATATGATGCAACAATACATGATTCTTCGTAGCGTATTGATTTGGTAGCACGTGCAGTTTGTTATAAAATTCCCCAATGACCTTGTAGGACTTCGAAAGTTCGTTCAATATATTTTCTTACACTTTCTTGAACTCTTTTAAACTTCATTGTTTTTCCATCCCTTGCAATAGAAAACGTTTTGACAAACGTAACCCATTGAAGATGAATTACAACCTCTAAATAGTAACCTTCTTCGTATGTTTTTCCATCTACTACAAATATAATTGGGCTTAAGGAGCAATATCGTCAATAAGGTCATCAAATAAGTTTAAAATATATAGAATGTTGAGGCAACATGATCAAGATCTCCTAATGTTTTGATAATGACAAATAAACCTTCGAAACACTTAAAACATCAAACGGTAGCCTAATTCGCAAAATTCCATGCCTGCTGCTGGCGCGCTGCCGGCGCGCTGACGCGCCGGGGACGCGCCAGGGGACTGTATGGAATTTGGCGAATTTTCAAAGTCGGCCTTCCCCTTACCCGACAAATGTGGATCTTTCAATTCAGGTATGAATATGTTATGTGCTTAATTGAGAACACTCGAAACGAGTTTTGAGATTAGAGAGATCCTATTTTTAAAGCACCCACTTTGGGAAAACGCCAACTCAAGTTTTCTAACACTTGCCTCTAGCCAAGGCCTTTCTAAACTTAGGGAGCTTATATATTTCACGTAACAACACGTGAAAGCATCCATATGCTCATATCCCGTGCTTACGTCTTCTCTAATCACGTAACGGGTTTACTCCCTTATTGGTCAAACTAAGTCCAAGGTCACTTTGCGTAAATGCATCCTTTCCCACTTGGGTTATGCTTTACATATCGGCAAAGCACTTGACTTATTTGCACCAAGGTGTTAGTCGAGAACGTCGAGTCGTGAAAAGTCACGAGATATGAAACTATGGATTCTCGACGTATTGTTACTTGAGTAAATAAGTAACTTATGATTTTTCTCATCCTATAATCTTAATTGTCAAATTTCTTTCTTCTTAATGACAATTATATTATTTATTAATCTTCTCTTTATTTCATTCTTAATATTTTCTTAATTATCTTTTTCAACAAATTTCCACTCAACCCAAAACCATTTAAACCAAAACCACTTCCTACAAAATCATTTCCTACAANAAAAATGCTGGTTAGGATGGCCCGTACCGTGAGCTCTAAGCCTATCACTCAGTTTCTATAATTTGACATAAAAACAGTCTTTTTTTCATTACTTCAAGTAACAGGTTTTTCGTACGTCAGAGTTTCAATTTGTTCATTTATTAGAAAAAAAAATTAAAATAAAAATAAAATATATTTTTTTTTTGTTTTGTTTAGCATTTAGTTTTTTGGGTTGTTACGTATTTGATTGCTTTATTCATTGTTATCATGGTTATGTTTGAAAGTAAAAATAAAGATAAAGTTGGATGGGCTTTGAAGCTAAAAGTGTACTGTTAAAATGAAAGGATTAATGTGCAAAAAGTAAAGTTTTTCACAATAAGTACTCATATGAATTCCGATGAGTTATATCGGTGCACACTTAACAGATACGTAATGTGATAATAAGAAAATAATGATGAAATGAAACGGAAATGGAAAGAAAATGAGAATATGATAATATTCTCATAGAGGGGTAAAACGGTAATTATTAATGGTGTAAGTATTTTTATCTGTGATAAATATATTTAAGTATAAAACGCAAAACCACAAATCCTAAGGGTTGTGTTATTCGATCGAATTGCCAAAAGAGGGTGACATTTGTCAAACTTGTATTACTTAATAGATAACTATTAGGAACTTCTAGCGCAATTATGAAAGTCTTTGTTTCCTTATAAATACAAAGACACTTAAACTAGAAATCATAACAATCCTCTAAACCTTAACTCCCTCCTCTCTTCTCTCCCACTTCGGTCGATCGACCAACCAAAAAGGTCGAAACCCCGTTCGACCCTAATCGATTCGCAAGTCGACTAAGCCTAGTCGATTCGCAAGTCGACTTGTTGGCGTTTTGAGCTTGCGTTGGGATTTACATGTCTTGTTTTATATTTTTTTTAGTATCAAAACATAATGAGATTATTACATATTACCTATACTCACTATCAGTAAGATCACTATAAAAGAGTTGAAAATATAAATGTACCATCTTAAATGTTTAAAATTTACTCTAAATCACATTGTGCTTTTTTGTTCCTAATTTAGTTTCAGCATGCAAAATTGGGCAATCTTTTTTACCGAAGTTCAAATCGTCTGGAGTGAAAGCATTCTCGCTAACCACCGCAACATGCAACATGGTACGTACGGGTGTCGTACTAGTTCACCTCTACGAAATACGAATAGACAAAGAAACAAAAAAGGGAAGAAGTGATTGGCATATTCAATTTATTGATTGGCACACTCTACAGTACAAGCAGATAAAGCACAATATAAGTTTTGTACAACTCACTGAAGTATAAAAAAGAGTATCTCAATAAAGAATAGAAGTGGACAAAATGGATATCTAACCTTGGGCCGATTAAGACAGATACGGGCTATTGGACTTTAAGGCTGTTGGTTATCTTTATAATCTAAATGGACAATGAGACAATCCGATATTAGGCCCAATAACCTACATAGAATGATAGAATAAAGTCAAAATAGATTTTTTTTAGTACAAGTCAAATAGGATGTGTAATTTCAGCGCAGAGTAGCAATGAACGCTAATTAGGACAAACAAGGAATATGATGCCCGCCGCGTTGCGGCGGGACTTTTTTTCGCTAGATAAATTTTTTAGTTAGTTTGTGGTTAGTATGTTATCGCTATGTCGTATTGTTGTCTGACTTTCTGAGTAGTCTATTATGTTGCTGGTTCTATTAAGTTTCGGTCCACAGCAAAGTCTTTATTTCTTTTTTGGTAAGTTCCATTCTTTTTCTGGATGGATTTTATATAATGTTTTTTTTTTTTGGTTGCAGGGTTTTTTGGTCAGCTACATTTGTCAAGGTTTTTGTATTTCAATGCTTCTCATTGCAGATTTGATTATCCAAAAGTAAGTTTGAGATTTCAAATTTTGAAATAATGCAGTTGATTGATCACGTCGAACAGTAATGGTTTGTCATTTGAGAGATAAGTCTGTGTTTACTGTTTTTTTGGGGAAGGGTAATAGCATTTTTTATTAGTTGTTGTTTTTGGTTTTCACTATTTAAGGTTTTTGGGTAATGGTTTTACTTGGCATTTCTTATTGTTTAGTTGAACTACTATTGGTCTAATGGATAGTTTAGTTTGGCTTTTGGAGCTAGCTTATTCGTCGGGATCGGTTTCTATTTCTGATGTTATGCGTTTGGGTTTTCAGAGAGAAGTTCAGGAGGAGCGAGGTTGGTTTTCGTTTTTGCATGGTTGGTGTGTGCATGTTAGCGATCGGTTGGCTTACTTGAATGCTATTATCCACGAATTGGAGCTTTGTAGTAATCATATGTCTGTAGCTCGGTTGTTAGTGGAGTTGAGAAGTGGTGACAGTATTGTGTTTGCTGATGCTATTATGTATTTTAAGGCTATTCGTGATTTTGAGGCGGAAAAATTAGCGAACCTGCATCTTTTCTTAGAAGCCTCTGCAGCGCATCTTGGTCGGCGTAGGCAGTTTGCTGCTAGGTTTAATACTATGTGATAGCTGTTACGTTATTGAGTCGTTTAAATAAGAACTTTTAGGTTTATTGCTTTATGTGTGTATGTGTATGGTTGTTGTGTTGTTGATTTATGTTCGGGTTGTTTATCGGCTTAAAACCAATCAAGCAATTTTTTTTTTATTTTACTTTTTAATTTTACATATGGTATATCCTTATTATTCTCTCTTTCTCAGAAACTTGATTTTACTCAAATTATGCATAGATTGGAAACTCGATAAGATACAATTTTATGTTTTTCTAACTTTCCATCTTGTTACTATAAAGCTAAAGAAATAGTTTGTCAATTGTTCCAATATATATAATGGTGGATTCATGCTATACAAACCGACCAAAGATCCAACACAACATTTACAACCAAATGACCAACAGAAATAATACATTTGGTCAACTGATGGATACTTATTCAAATAATTGTAGGTCTCGTGTTCAAATTTCATGTACTAAGGGAGCCCAAACATGAGGCTCAAAAAATAAGTTTTTTTTAATATGCCTCAAAACCATCATGCATGGACCAAAAGGAGCCCAAAGATAAAGCCAAAAAAAAACTACTTTTAATTACCATCAAGCTAATTAGTATATATAGAGAATATATTGAATTCTGGATGCCTTTTATATGACACCTTCTTATCATTGCTTGTTCGATAAACTTCTAGTAAACGAAACAAACAATGAAGTGATATACGATTGTAAAAAACTCTAATTAACTTCACTTATTATTGAAAACACCATAATTAGTGCAAACCATACAAAATTAGCACACCTCAATGACCATATAAACTTGAGAACGTAGTCAACCGACGTTGTTGTAACGACTAATAGCTAGTGAAATGGTTACTCCGAATTGTTGTGTATATTTGGAACATGGAATAAGTGTTATGTCCTATATAGTATATAGGGATAGAGTGCATCATATAGTTATATACTTATATTATATATTCATACTAATTATAATGCCCGCGCATGCGCGGGTTTTTTTTTCAAAAATTTTTTGAATGATATATTTTTATTTATTAAATTTAATTATATTTGTTTATTATTAAAGATAATCATTTAAAAGTTTGATCATTTTGTTAATTACATCTTATCTATATTTTTTTGTATTTATCTTCTATATGTGTAGTATATAAAGAAAACGAATTTATAAAATATTCTTTTTTCCGAAATACGAAAGTACACACTAGGGGTTTTGTTTTATTATATAAAAAGATATCTATATCTATATTTATACAAGTTATTGCAGATGTTTGCTTGTTTGGCAATTAATTCTATTTGGCCATGCTAAGTAACGATAATAATGAATAACATTCCTTATTAAAGGAAAGATTTTACGAGTTCCATCCATAAGG
>LBNU01005915.1:24440-46608 GCA_014162995.1 Artemisia annua | reverse complement strand
AGTATTGGTTGGTTAATTTCATATATTAAGGAATACTCTTTCTTTCATCTTTCATAGTTGATCTAATCCAACCAAGTCTATTTCTCATCTCATTTCTCTCATTTGAGATACTTGTGTGTTTACTTAATATGGTAGACCTAACACGTGGTATTCAACTAGCTAGAGAGAAGGTGTAGTTTTATTTTTTTTGTGTATCACGAACCATTGAAACATCGTTTTTACATCGTCGTGAAATACAAAGAAGTTTGCACTTTCTTGCTTCTTTTGTGGTTTTTATCACATATTTGTTACCGTAAACTTGTGTTAGTAACCAAATACAAACTAACAAAGTTTCAAAATTTTATGTTTTCTTTTTGATTCGTATAATTTGATACTTTTATCGAAATCTTCAAATTTTTTGTTAAAGTTCATGTTTGCAACTTTCATTAAGATTTCATCATTTTACGGGGATGATAGGTTGTACAAGAACTCTTGGATAAAAAACTCGTTTTAGCTTGCTTTTTCATGCAAAAAGAAAATATCTGCGTTTTGGCTTTCTTATCGGAGAACACAAAACCCCCATTTTATCCAAGAGATTCTTGTACAAACTTTCTATTAAAATGATGAAATCTTAATGAAAGTTGCAAACATGAATACTTTTTAACAAACAATTTGAAGATTTTCGATAGTAAAAGTAACAAATTTCGAATCAACAAAGAAGGAGGACATGTAAAATTTTGAAACTGTGATGTTGGTGTTTTGGTTTCTAAACACAAGTTTGGTAACAACATATTTGTGATAAAAAAGACAGAAGAAGCAAGAAAGTTGCAAACTTTTTGGATCTTCAACGAGATCGAAAAACGTGTTTGATGGTTCGTGATAACACGAAAAAAAATAAAACTTACACCTTCTTTAGCGATTTGATACCACTTGTTAGGTCAGCATATTAGTAAACACCAAGTAGTTCAAATGAGAGAATTGAGATGAGGAATAGACTTGGTGTTGATTAAGATCAATATGAAAGATGAAAGAACAAGAGTTTCCTTAAGATATGAAATTAACCAACAATATTACAATGAGATATGATGTCCTATTTATAGGAAGAGGATAGGGCAACACTCCCTTCCTTTCCTATCATCTAGACGTACGGGCTTTGAGGCCCATTGGACATTTATTGGACTCGTCTTATAACCATACGAGTATTAAGCTAAAACGTAAATAAAAGTGATAATACTAGCAACCTATTACATTTATTGAAATGACCGAGACTTGACTGAATAGTTGAAAACTATGATCCTAACAATTTCACTGAAGAATCAACAACTGCGAGCTACAAAGATATCTACAAAGATCACAATGCTAAAATTCAAGATTTAATTTCTGGGGTGACCTCCCTTAGGGGGAGATTGTTAGGAATACGTTTTTTTCTTATAGAAGATTCGGTCACCCCAAGTATGTTAAAGCATTGTATAGCTCGTAGTATTTTATATAATAGTTTATATGTAGTTTAGTTTAGTTAATATTCGTGGTGTCGGGTCGGGTCTTTTACCCTCTGTCAGCCCGCTCCACAGCCTAGTAGAGGCATTCATCCATCATGTACTATAAATAGCCCTTCCCACACAAGGGAAGGGTTGGACCTTTCATTTAGTTAATCTCTAGCTCTTGTTTTTTCTCTCTAAAAGGCTCCCAACTCTCTCTCTTTCTCTCTCTAAACTTCTTCCTTTCTTCTCTTCTTATTTAATTCGTATCTTAACCACAAGACCATATATGCTTGATTTTTAGATACACACTCACTCTTCCCTATAGAGGAATATTTCATGGCATATTCTCTTCTCTCTTTTATGCCATGTGAGTAATACCCATTTTACCCCTACTCAATTATCTCTTCTACTCTTTCTATCTTTGATAATTGATTTCTTATAAACACATCACAAAACAATTTCCAAGTTGGCTATTTGAGTTGGTAAACCTTAGATTGATTAATGATAAGGTTTAGTGTGTGAAGTACAATTGGGGGATTAGCAAGGGTAGGTATTTAAAAGACCAACACCAAAAACTTGGGAAATTCCTACAGTGGTTATGGCGAGTTGACGCGTGGGCAACGCGCCGGCCTTGGTAAATTTTTCCCAAGTTTGGGTCTTGGCCTATAAACACCCCCCTTGCCTCTTGTATTCCTCACCCCTTGCCATTATTCTTTTTCTCTATATTCTTTCTCTCTAATCCTCTAATTCTATCTTGTGTTCTTAGTTTTCACACTAACATCTTTGAAAGAATACATCTCCTTGCAAGGGAAGAATCACAAGAACCTAATCCACTCTTGTGATTGTGTCTAGGGTCTTCTTATCTATACCCTTTCTATTAGAATAGAGTCATTAGGTTAGGTTAGGGCTTGGTTCAAAGAAACAATATTCTATCATTCAATTGTTTGTAAGGGAAGTCTTGTGTCTTTGTGACCAAGCCTAGATCATTGGGGATCTAGTTGGGGTTTGATACTTCCGGTGGGAAGTTTTCGTTGTGGTCTTGGTGACACTTAGGTGAAGTCGAATCGTGAGATTCTTTTGGGTGGTTTCCGAGGGTGGAATACCATGGGAGTAACTCCTTCTTTGTGAGCATCGATATTAGGGAATATCGGTGGAGTAAATTGTAACGGTTTATAGTCTACCAAAAGGATTATACTAGTGAATAGTATCGGTGTCGTGGATTCGCAATTGGACGTACGGATGGTATAAACCCCCCATCCCAAACCAGTATATATCGTGGTGTTCTTTACTTGCTTTATATACTATAGTTTTGTTCGTGGTTGTTGGATTATTGTACAACCACTTGGTGATTCTTACGGCTTAAAGTTTTTAAACATCTAAAAAGCCGAAGAAACCATATTCAGCCCCCCTCTACGGTTCTACACTTATTGCCTATTTTGGAAAATCACATACATAACATTGATCCTAGTTTTAGCCGCAGTTAGGAAATTTAGGTTGATTATCCTTTAATGAATTGAGGTACCATAATTTGTAGCAAAATAATTCCCATAAACACTACTTTTTAGCCTACCTGGTAATGTAGATTTAAGCAGAATAGGAAAATTCGTGCCCAACAGGTCACGGTACCGTTAAAAATGGATGGTACCGTAGGGTATTTAGTGGTACCGTCCCTTATCTGATGAGTTTTCACTATTCTCTTTTATCTTTTTTACTTCTTTACCCACAAAACCTGCAATCTTTTTGTAGTTTCTATATCAAAAATCACATGAAACCATACATCTCATAAATCTTAGGATAAAACCATCCACTACTTTTTAACTTTTCATCAATTCTTGGCTATTTAAAGCCCTCACTTGCAACCATTTGCTTGCACACTCATTTTCAACCTCTCATCAACCTCAACAATATATTCCACTCAAGCTTCCATTACCCACAATTAAAAATCAACTAGGATCTCGATTAGAAAACCACAAATCCTCATTGATCTTACTAAGGAAGATTATGATGTTGAAGAAAAACACCACCTTCCATAATCTCACCAAGCTTACCATCACCTCCCAATGCTCCATCTACGACATCATCTACTAGAGCCACTTCATCATCCTCCTCCTCAATTAGGACAAGACCTAACTCCTCACCATTTAGTCCTCTACAACCAATGGGCATCACCTTCACACTCTCACCAATTAGTCTCTTGGACTATGCTCTTCCTACACCATCATCACCTTCACTTTCACCATCAATCATAGGTCATCCAATTGAACTTCATCCCGTTGATCTTTATAGTGTTAGTTGCCTATGTCCTCTTAAAAACTGTAGCTCATTTTCTCCTTAAGGGATGAACTCCACTTGATGTTCTCCCACATTGGGAACCTCATGACACCACCTTCCGCTCCACTCACTCCATCACCCGCACCAACCCGTAGCCCAACCATCTAAGCATTAGTATTCTTAGTTTTCAAAAATAAATGTTTAAGAACCTTTTTGTGGATGAATCAAATCTCAAGGGCTTCTCAAGTCACTTTAGATTTCTTATGTTCTTCTAGTAGTTATTTTATTTTGTTGTAATCTTACTTTTAGTTTCGATATGTTTTATTTTTTTTAGAAAGGCAACACAATATATAACCAACACAAACCAAAAAAACACAAGAAAGGCATCCCTCTCTTTAAACAAGCTAGATATGTTTTATTTAATGAATGGGCTTTAGTTTAATTCTTGTGGTTGGTTTATTTTGTTATGGTTGGATTATTGTTGGCTTGTCATTTTAGTCAATCTTTTTAGTTTATGGTTGTGATAATTGCTATTACTTAGATATATTTCATTTATCCTAACTTGTTTTTGTAGCAAGAAACCATAGCTTGATTCCTTGGTGCCCTCAAACGAGGGGAGCCTTTATTTCGCCGACTTCATTTCCTCTCGTCTTGAAATTCTTTTTGCTTCGACAAAAAGGGGGGAAAGATAAACTCATCTAAAAACTTGTTTTGTTATAACTTTTACACAAAATGAGCTTATATTTTATCGTCATGGAAAAGGGGATACTGTTAATACAAATAATATTTAAAAATGTTATTTATATTTTTATGACATCTCTACGTTTTGATAATATCAAAATGTAAAAATATTTTACGTCAAAATTAACACAAACAAGTTATTAGTTTTAAATAACATTTCGACTCAACGTATGAACAAACAATTTTATACTTGACAAATGATCAAAGAAATAAAGTTTTTGTTCTACACTTCATACTTTAATAAATGTGAAAACATTTTTAAAAAAATTATTTTTACAAAATATTTTTGAATTATTAAGAAATGTTTTAATGGGTATTTTATTTACATTTGTAAACATCCCAAAATAAACCTTCACCACAAAAAGACAAAATTGAGAGTGCATGTCCGGCACGGTACCGTTAAAGTGAGCGGTACCATTAAATATAACAATACCATACACCTTTAATGGTACCGTTTCCTGTAACGGTCAAACTTTTCTGTCTCTATAAATAGTGGAACATTTTAAACTTCTAACTACAATTTTTCACACAGTCTTTTTTGATCAAATTCTTCCTTCTCTCTTGCTCACCGCCGGCCGGCCACCCTCCGGCTACACCAGCAGAATCCGGCGAAGTTCCAGCCACCGGAAAATTTTCCGGCCAAACTCTTTTATTCCACCATCTTGTAGATCGGGCAACCCCCGTTCTTCTCATACCACCCACGCACCACCAAACTTCCCCGATACCACCCCACGCACCACTCCCGTAAGCGCTGCCACCACCGAGAACCATAAACACCTCCCTCCTTTGTTTTTCTGACGGTAACACAACCCCACGCGCCCCCTTTTTTTTCATTAATATTTTTGAAACCCTAATTTGAATTTTTATTAAATCCGATTTTATTATGTTTTTAATTTATAAAAGTTGTTTCAAAACTTGTTAAAAACCTCGTGTGGGCCTCTTCTTGTCTCAACAGCCGACTCGGTCACCACCGAGTCAACTCAGTTGACTCTGTGTGGTAATGGTGATGTTCTTCTTGATGTTCTTTTGAGGTTGTGCTTGGATTAGGATTCGATTTGGAGTCAGTTTGGTTTGTTTGTTCCACGGCCGAGAGCCACGACCTAAGTGGGTCAAGCCACGACTCGTTACGAGTCGTGGCGAGGCGAGCAGACATGATGTTTAAGTTGTGTTAGTTTGGATTCGGATTGGACTTTGGGTCCGCTTGGTTTGTTTGGTCTCGATCCGAGAGACCCATAGGCTCGAATAGAGTCGAGCCGTTACTCGGGTGAGTCACGGAAAGTATTGTTATTTTAATACTTGTTGTTTCATTTGTTTGGTTGTTTAGATACGGCTTCGACAATAATATTATTTGGAATGGGATAACTTAAAGAATAATATAAATGCGGACTAATAATTATGAAACATTTAAAATAAAGGTTTAGTTATAGTTAAGAGGATTGTTGTAACACTTGGACTTGGATCCGGTTTATTATTTATAACGATATATGTTGTGGACAAGGATGGGACATATTGGATTTACGGTATTGGTTATTTGGACATTATGGACCCTTTGGTATGAATAATACGAAATGGCTGATAAAACTAAACAACTAATATTAACGCGAATAATATGTCCAATTATATAATAACTTGTGACATTTAGCAGTAAGTAGGATATTTAAGAGTCGTTGACTCTGGAAAACGTTGTATAAACGGGCAGGTCATGCCGGAATTTCGTGAAATATTTTATAACTTTAACCATTTGAGGTTTGTTAACTATTTAAAAACCCTTTCAACTTATATGGTTT
Organism: Artemisia annua; assembly: GCA_014162995.1. Classification (NCBI taxonomy): domain Eukaryota; kingdom Viridiplantae; phylum Streptophyta; class Magnoliopsida; order Asterales; family Asteraceae; genus Artemisia; species Artemisia annua. The sequence continues at coordinate 40,349 of LBNU01005915.1, read as the reverse complement.
TCGACGTTATATTTTTGGGAAAACGGGAAAAGCCGAAACTAGTTATCAATGTGTTTGTTGTTTATTCGAGTGTTTGTTCATTTCTTTCCGATATCATTCATTGAGTTAATATTTCATCTACTTTTGTCTTTCTTGAGTTATCGTTCGTTTCGCCGACTTGTTTCACTTTCCATCTTTCTTATCGTCCACACGAGAATTTAAAATCTATTTCTTCCGAACGCCATTGGAACTAAAATCTTTTATTCAAGTATTGTTTATTGAGATATTCGAGTATTATTTATGAGTTATGCCATTTAAATTGATTAGGTTGTGTTAAGGTTCGTTTGACATGACATATTACTTGCTTGGTTATTATATCTTATTTCCTGCTGCTGTTAAGGTGTGATTCATAGCCCCACTTTTAACCTTGTTAATTGTTTATAAACCCTTGGGGTGAGATACATGCTTTTATATGTTTTTTGAGCACAAGTTTTTTTGGTATGCTTTTCCTGATTGGTATGCTTTCCTGACGATGTGCTAAGTAGCTTATCTTGCCATGCAAGACCCTCAGATCATGAACCATTAATCACTTGCGAGTGAGCGCAAATATAGGGATATAAGTCTATAGGAATTGACCGTCCCACTCCTTGTGCCAGATAAGTAATTTGTGGTGTACTATATTCGATTTTGCTGGGTATATGGAAAGTACCCGGCCTTAGGGGCATTTGTTATATTATGAATTTTCGCGGTTATTGTCGACTTATGATGTTGGTTTACGCTTTGCGTGTCATGAGCTTAGCAATATCATACAATATTATATGCACACGGATGCCTCTATATATTGTTGGTTACCTTTGATTACTCGGTATTTACATATTTTGCTTATATCTTCTGATTAAAATCTTGTGCTCAACTTTATTTATTAAACCAATGGATTACACTTAACCTTTGTGTTGACTTTTAAACATGTATTTCAGGTACTACTACTAATAATTAGCTTTTGGAGCATACTGTTTGGGGCATGTTGGAGTAGCTTGGACTAAAGGAGGCTATCTGTTCTGGCAGCTTATCTATCTCTATACTATCTTTATTTTCATATCATTCGTAAAATCTTTTGTCTGTCTTTTGTTATTTCCACAGCAAACTCTATTTACTTTTCTGCTGCTACTTTGGTAAAGAGTCTTTGAACTCTAAATGGTTTGTAAACTCGAATTATATGTTTTGAAACATTTATAAATGTCCCGTGTTGAGGTCGTTGACTATAAATATGACTGTTTTACCCTTTGTGTAATACCCCTGGCTACGTTAGCTGCCATATCTGAGTTGGGGGTGTTACATATAAATAAAGATAGTAAATGTGATAGCCATCAAAGATCTTCATGCCACTCCAAATGCCAGAAAAATACCTCCAGGACCTGAGATAAAACATGCTAAAAGTCAACAAAATGTTGAGTGAAATCCATAGGTTTAGATGTAAATAGTTGAATACAAGGTTTTCAAAATCTGGGTGATATGTGCAACAAATACAAATTGTTAATACAAATAATGTCAAAAACGTCATTTCCATTATTCATCTCTACTAGTTTTGATAATCATAAAATATAAATACACATTACGTAAAACTATGACTAATAAGTTTTTAATAGAAAAAAACTCGTTTTCGTCTTCGACATCACTTAAGGTATCTATAAACATCTACCAACTTGTGTATGTGATCAAAGGATTTATTTTTTTTTATCAAAACATCACATTTTCATGTCACAAAATATTTCTACAAAAGTATTTTTTTTTTTGTATAATTAAAAGAAATGTTTTATCAAGAATAATGTGTCCAACACTGGTACAAAAACTGTATTTCAACACACATGGTCGATTTTGAACTGTCACACTGTAACATATTTACGTGAATAGATGGTAACTGGTAAATATTTTTTGATTATTTAGTCACTTTTAATTCGGGACGTGTGACAGATACAAATCAACTTTAAACATTAGTCACACTATAGATATACATATGTGACAAATATATGTCATACAATTGAAGAGTGTGACCAAAATAGATATATGGTCACATGAAGTAATTGTGTATGTGGCTAAATTATATAGTCAAGTTTGTCACACATTATTTAAACGTGACTGCTATTGTTTGCTGAATATTTAGCCACATATGAATTTTAAATGTGTGACAACTGAAAAGTAAGTGTGAAGCGTTAGTCACGATATGCATTTTAAAAGTGACAAATATATGTCACACACTTGAAGAGTGTGACAAAATGTCATATATGGTCACTAAACCATAAACATACATGATTAAGTGTCACCAAAATTTGATACATATGGTCACATAAGTTAATATGCGTGTCTAAACTCTAGTGTGTGTTTGCTTGCCACAACCTAATGTGTATAGTCACATTTAATTGTAGCATGATCATGTGACTATAGGCTTTACAATAGTCACACCATATAACAAATGTGTATCTAAATTATGTTTATTGCCACATTATAAGGGTATTATATGTGACCAATACATTCAAAATAGTCACATTGTGAAATATTTATGTGACTATTATTTATAGCAAAATGTGAACTCAGTTATCATTAACCTTGATATTAGTCACATTGATTGTTTGGGTGACTAAATTCAAGATGTTTTATATGGTCACATGAAGTATTTATTTAGGTGTCTAAATCATAGAGTTATATTTTGTCACACATTATTTAAGTGTAGTCACAATTCGATACATATGGTCACACATTTCTGATAACTTATGTAATTTTGAGGGGTTAGATATGGATTTTATAGTCTCTCTAGTTTGAGTCTAATTTGATATTCACTGCATGAGTTGAGTTCAGACTATTAGTCATGACTCTTCATTTGCCCCATTACAATGCTGCTAGTTATACTTAGAACTGCTAAGTATAATTAGATGTTGTGATCATTGTGCATATGTTATGGCTTGTGTTTTCTTTGTTTCTAGACTAACATTTTGTAGCAAAGGCAAATAAAAAGCTGTTTGGAATGGAATTTGGGTGAATGCTAGTAACTCAGAACTTAATGCTGCTTGTCATAACTTAATGCTGCTAGGCATAAATTAATGTTGATAGGCATAATTCTAGACTAACATATTCTAGACTAACATAATTCTAGACTAACATAAAAAGTTTAACAATTAAATTTCAGAGATTTCTCCGGATCAAAAGCCAAATGTACATTATCGTAGTCAATGGCATCGAATCTCTCTTCCTCACTCAAAAATCCAACATCAGCCGCATCCTCTTCCACTGAACCAACCCGCGGCTTTGATCGCTTGAATTCCTTCTCATCTTTCACACTTTGAAGCAAACTTGCTTTGCGTGCTGCCTTGTTTCTTCGAGAACTCCACGACTCATACCACTCTTTAATGTTAAACATCTTCTCTTCCTTACCTCCATAAAATAAAGATTTATCGATCAATACTATACATTAAGAGAATCAAATATGTATATCAAATTAATCCTTATACATGGTTACATTAGTTTGAACTATTTTTTTATTGAACATATATGACATAAGCATACCTTTTGAACTTTCTCCTTCAAAACGTGGTTTCCTGAAATCAAATAAGCATTAGATGATAAATTTACAGAAGTTACGTCATGCAATGTGGTTTGAATGTTTACGTGTACAAAAGTTTACTTACTTTGAGCGCTTTTTCTTGAATGAAACGGACCTTGTTCTTTTCTTGTTTCTAGCCATTTTCTTAAAAGATTAATTGTTTAAAAAGTATTTGTTAAATGCTAAGTGGCCTTAAAAAGGGACGCATTAACATCAAAACGCCTATGGTAGTCTTAGCTAGTAGGGAATTTTGAAAGTCTAAACATTAAAGATTATTGCAATTTACCAAGTTTAACGTCACATTAGCATGTGAATGCACTAATTACTCGTGCCTAATTGTAATAATTTTAATTTTACACATTAAATGCTACTAAACATTCTATAATTTTATTTTAAAACTTTAAATGGTAATAAGCATTGTAAGTAGTTTTAAATGTTAGAAAATATAGTAAGAATAAACATAATAAAGAATAGTATAAAAGAAAGTGATTATAATGATGAATTGAGTTTTTGCTTCTTTCTTTATTTTCACTTCTTCTGACCAATCATGATCCATTGGTAACATAAGCTAATTATAGTATAACTTATGACATATTCTCAGTATGTAATCAACTTATGACTTTTAATGGTTTGTGGTGCACATACCTAAGTCTAGTATGTAATCAACTTATGACTTTTAATTGTATTAATCTAGTTATTAGTTGTGTAAAATTTGTGTTTGTGACAGTGTTTACTCCCTGAATTGGCAAACTTACTGCAACACTGTTATGACCTGATTAATAAAGAGATCCAACACTTTTGTTTTATGTTACTTGGTTGATAGATGAAATAAGAATTTAGATTTTGTTGAGATAGAAATCAAGAATTAGGTGAGAAGCATGATGGTACAACAAGGGAACAAGCAAAAGGATTACATAAAGTCAAATAAGATTGAGGTATAACAAACACATTATAAAATTGACTTCATAAAGTCAAATAAAGTAATACATAAGGACTACAACATGTTTATTCAGGTTAACGCAAGTTTATTCAAATAAAATACTTCCTAAACTAATACATTTCTTTTTACCCTTCCCTTTTGAACAAACTTTGGGCATTTTTGGTTCCCATGGTTTTATACCCTTGTCTTCACAAATCTTAGCATTGGGCAGGCCTAGCACCTGAACCCTCTCATCAAAAAGCTCTTTGGCACTCTTTTTTGGAGTTTTAAGCTTCCTAGCATCTTCCTTTTTTGTGCCTGATCCAGAATATACCTTTGGAAAGTAGTCTGTCCATAGATTTGGAGGACCTTCAGAACTGCTTGATATGTGAAATGAACTTGAGTCACTGCTATCAATGTTAATGATTTCTGCAAAAAGAAAAAAGAAAAAATATATTAAAAAAAAATATATAGTGTAAATGAAATAATAGATAATGTTGCAATTCATGGTGTGTTTGAAACAACCTTTGTTCTTGGAACTCATTGTTTCAGTAGGAAGAATGGGGTTGTGGGAGCTTACTTGGTGTGTTTAGTTTTTATAGTGAAAAAGGTATGCTTGGTTAGTGTTTCAAAACTGCACAAAGTAGTCAATTGACAGTGAAGAAAAAAAACGTGTTTGTTACCCTTCTTGCAGGCATGAAATTGTGCAGTCATGACATTACTTTTTCATATGTGCAAACATGAGAAAAAATAGTATTTGCAGTACCAATGCCAAAAAGGCAGGTGTGTAAAGACCAAGGCCAAAACAGTCAACAGATGTGGACAAAAACAGTCAATGTTACAATTCAGGGTGTGTTTGAAACAACCTTTGTTCTTGGAACTCCAATGGCCACGTTACTTGGTGGATGGTTGGTTTAAGATCATAAAAAGGAATGGAATGCAATAAACCAACATACGTAACCCTTCTAAGTTCCGCTATAGCTCCTTTTGTCGTTTCAACTCCCTTTGAGCAAAGGCCTGCACCAGGCGCATTGCTAGATTGTTGAAAAAACAAAAGAAACTGTATGGGAACTTAGAATGGAAAGGTATGTTGAAATCTAGACTCATTTATAAAGTTAAACCATTCATCCACAAAGTAATGTGGGCACCTAGTACAAATCGGCACACAGGTAGTAATTTTAGGACTCGTGTAGTTTAAAATGGGATAAAAGGTCAATATGATACAAATGTTGAGTAAAGAATAGAGTCTAAGTAACATCACTCATCTTGAATGCGATAATGAATGACTGTGGCCTGTCATGAACAATACACACTATATCATTATCGCATTGAAGACGTCTCAATTATCAGGACAAATCTATCTAACGTTGCAGAAAGGTTCCATTGCTTTGTTTTTTGTACAACGTCTAATAACGGTAGTAGACGTTTTCCAAATTAAGCAAGGGATGCGATCTGCAACGTTAGATAGATCTGCCCTGATATAGAGCTTGAAATTATTAGAAAACAGATTATTACTATCATTTATATTGCTCCCTTAGATGTGACGAACATACATATTAATTATGTAGATTCTACGACATTAGAGAGCTAATCATGCATGAATGACAAGTTGAACATATAACAATAACCAGCTAGTGGTTTGTAAATATAATAATAACAAGTTGAACACATATGAATTATCTAACAGATATAACACGTATAAAAACCAAGTTCTCAATCCTCATTACAAGGAATGAGTCTTCTCCAATTAGAGAATCAAAAGGCTCCCACTAGGTTTTCAAACTTGGTACCTAATGGACCACATACGTCACAATATATGAGAGCGTGAACCTAAACACCGGACAAACAGCTAGTAGGCTGTAGATATTAAGGTTTCCAAGGCATAAAAAACTTGAAAATTCTGTCATCTTTGATACTTGGATGTTGTAGCCTAAATATTCGCCACACATCCGGCACTTTTCTTCCTTATTCTCTCAATACAAATGCAACATAATTCTTGTAACAGATAGTCAACCTAAGCCTAAGATAAAATAAGCTAATCCAAGCAAACCTTAATATCTCTTTTGCTATAATTATTCGCAAAAACAACACAGCATGTTCTTCCTTATTCTATCAATACAAATGCAACGCAATTCTTATAACAGATATGCAACCTTAATAGGTGAGTTCATACATAATCGATATGATGCCGATACAAAAATTGCCTAGGCTAGCATCATATTACATATTAACCATACTTAAAGCATAACCGTTACTAAAATACCTTGCCAATTGAAACTAAAAACAGGGGATGACCAGAAGATACCACAACAATAGCCTAGACTTTCTCAAACCAGGCCAGATGATGCTTCCTCTCTTCCCTCCCTTCACGTGCCAAATCCATCAAGCCAATTAGACCGGCAAGAACTTTCTTATTTGTTGCCAAAGTCTCCTTCATAAACCTCAACCCATCATCACCTTCATTGTGAAAAGGGCAAAAACGTTCCCTTCTTCAATTAGCTTTTCAAGGCGCCTAATCTCCTTAGCTAGGTGGCGATGCCATTTTAATAGGGATGGTTACGTTGAGAGTTTGAAAGAAAACGAAGACACTGTGTAACTTTTGACCCTAACTATAAGCATTTATATTCGTTCCTCCACCACTCAAACGACAAAATACTTAATTGCACAAGATTCAATATATATACTTTAGATAAAAAAAAAAGGTATATATACTATGTACTAAACAAATTAAATGTATATACTTACATTAAAAACTATGTACTAAAACTTTTTTAAACAAACAAAAAAAATATAAATACTATGTACTAAACAAATGCAATCTACATACTTAAATTATTAAAAGTATAAAAAACTAAAAGTACAAAAAGTAATAAAAGTTTTAAAACTAATAAGTGAAGTGTGTTTGATACTCTTTGTATATATTATAAGTTTAAAAATTATTAAAAGTATTAAAAGTATAAAAATTAGTAAAAGTTTTAAAACAAATAAGTATATATTAAAGCTACATTTGTATTTTAGGGCATGCTTGGTAGGGGTGTTCACGGGGAGGTTCGGTTCGGTTAGTTGGAAGATTTTAACTATCCATCGCGGGGCGGGTAATTTATTTATATTATATACGGTTCGGTTCAGTTAAACACGGATATCTAAAATTAAAAACCAAAACCGAATCGTGATAAGCGGTTTTTCCGGTTTCAGTTTTTTTCGATTTCGGTTTCTCCGGTTTTGGGTTTTTTTCGGTTTCGGATTGAGTGGTTTTTGTAACATGACACTCTAAGCAACTATAACCCAATGCATATGACCCCTATGATGTCAAATATGTGACCAGTGATAACCTAACGCATATTACCCATGACCCATGTGAATTAGCCATTATCACCGATCAAGCATGGTTTCCATTACTCTAAAAGCCCCTATAACACAATGCACATTACCCATGACCCATGTTAATTACCAATTGTCAACAGTCATGGATGTGTCGTAACATGACACTCTAAGCAACTATAACCTAATGCATATGACCCTGTGATGTCAAATACCCATTAATGAATGTGACCAGTGATAACCTAATGCACATGACCCATGGCCCATGTGAATTAGCCATTATCACCGGTCATGCATGGTTTCCATTACACTATAAGCGACTACAACCCAATGCACATGACCCACGACCCATGTTAATTACCCATTATATTGTCGATCACCATGAATGTATTGGTTGATAACATGACACTATAAGCCACTACAACTCAATACATATGACCCATTACCCATGTTAATTACCAATTGTCAACAGTCATGGATGTGTCGTAACATGACACTCTAAGCAACTATAACCCAATGCATATGACCCATATGATCGATGTCAAATACCCATTAATGAATGTGACCAGTGATAACCTAATGCACATGACCCATGACCCATGTGAATTAGCCATTATCACCGGTCTTGAATGGTTTCCATTACACTAAAAGCCACTATAACTCAATGCACATTACCCATGAACCATGTTAATTACCAATTGTCAACAGTCATGGATGTACGTGTCGTAACATGACACTCTAAGCAACTATAACCCAATGCACATGAACCATATGATCGATGTCAAATACCCATTAATGAATGTGACTAGTGATAACCTAATGCACATGACCGATGACCCATGTGAATTAGCCATTATTACACTGGTCATGCATGGGTTGCACCAGCTTGGTAGGTGTATACCATTTGTCACAGACACTAAGAAGCAAGTATCCAGGGACCTCCCGATCATGTTATCCGGGACTGAGAAAGTTTGAACTCGGCTTGAGCTTGACTCGAAAAGCTCAATTTATCTGTAAAGATTTGTTTTCTTACACAAATTAAAATTGAAATATAATATAACCTAAGAATTGAATTCAGTTCGACTTCAGCTTGAAAAGCTTGATACATTCATAAATATATATTTACATTTGGTACACTTACATATTTAAAAAAAAAACATATTTTATATTACTTACAAGCTCGAGAACTCAACAATAACTCGAGTTGAACTTATATAAGATTGAGCTCAACTCATTAAACATTTCGAGCTCATTTGATAGGCTTTCAATCTCCAAAATTTTAATCACGCGCTCAAGATCCACCCATTTTTCCCCAAAATTTCAATCTCCCGCTCAAGATCCCGCCCCTTTTCCCTNCGAGTTGAACTTATATAAGATTGAGCTCAACTCATTAAACATTTCGAGCTCATTTGATAGGCTTTCAATCTCCAAAATTTTAATCACGCGCTCAAGATCCACCCATTTTTCCCCAAAATTTCAATCTCCCGCTCAAGATCCCGCCCCTTTTCCCTCAAAATCAAAACACTAACACTTACATTAGTCAGATCTATCTTCTATCTATCCATCTCTTCTCCTTCTCTCTAGAACCGACTAACACCACTGCCACACTTCACCGCCTTATCTCGCCGTCGTTCCTCCAACCATCGCTCCTCCACGCCATCACCGTCATTAAGAAAAGGGAAGCAATGGGCGAGTTTGTTTGCTTCGGTTGTCTGGTTCGAGATAACCACCACATCTACCACCATCACAGTCGAGCCACCATCACCCTCATCTCACCTATCCTACTCTGATAATGGGTATGCTCAAACACTTATTTAATTTATATTTCCTTAAATGTGTAATCGAATATAAAACGATTTATATTGATTTTCGTGGATTAAAACTAGCCTAAAACATGTTTTTGATTATAAATTTGTGTGGTGGTAATCGTTGCAGGTAGACTTATTAAGACGACATAGTTTTCCTGTTTATTGGAATGGAGACAATTGACGTGTTCTAAGAGGCCACTGTTTTGCTCGTAAAGGGATTCTTGATTTGTTTCCACTCCGGGAGGATGTTGCTGAACAGTTGGAGTTTTCTTATCGCACTCCCATAAGTGATCTATTAAAAGATTAACATAACATCTGTTATATAGGAAATTAACTCAAATATGGTTGCTTTTTGTGAAACTGTTTCATTTGTACCAAATGTGAGTGATTAGCTTGCTTAGTAATGTGTTTGACATTTATTCGTTCCAGGTTTGACACTGCAGAACATTTCAACCATCTGGATTATTTGTTGCCCGAGTTGATACGCAAGGGTCTACCCAGGTATGTTGGTTTGATGCTAAACTTATATTTGGGACATCTAATTTTGTCGTCTTTTTTGTTTGCATTAAGCACGTTACTTGTTTCTTGCAGGGGCTACATGCTATTTTCATGGGTGAGGATGATACATGGGATGCCTGGCTAAAAATTCCCTCATCTGAATTTTCTAGCACAGTTCATTTTAGAGGGACTGGAATTAAATTGAGGCGTGGGTATGCTCCATCTCAGTCACCAAAGCCAACCCATGTATATTTTTACTGTTTCATGGTTGGCAGATCTTATATTATGCAGCGTTATTAGTGCCTTGGTTTCATACAGTTCATAACATCTGTTTATAGGATGAGTTACGTCAGCAGATACAGGAAGAAATGGACAATTATTATTCACAGGTAAAACTAATGGTGTTTTTCTCAGGCTCTATGTTTATAATACTTTCAAGCTTAATTTATGGTTATAACTCAGTCTAAGTGGGAATTCTTCTAAGAAAGCCCCTTCTTCAAGTCAGCATTCTGGGGTCCTAACTTGTTTAATGAAACAGGTAGCTAACCATCCTGCTGCCAGCTGGGATGACGGCAATGCATTTGAATCTTCTGAAGCAAAAAAAGATTTCTAAGATAAGGTATACCAAGTTGGTTTACTAACCTTTTGTACCATTGTAGGTTTTAGGAGCTATTCTGGACTGGTGCATGTTTTTTTGCATTTCGTAAATACTGTAACTTCTAACCATATCATTGTGACTGTTTGCGATCCCTGTTAAATTCATATAGATTAATAACACTAAACTATCTGCTCGTTTTTTACTACAACTGCAACAAAATGGGTATTTGAATGCAGATGACACATCAGACCGCTTTTTCCGTCGGCTCTTGGTAATTTTTTTCTAATCTCTAAAATGGTGTTGTATATTTGTATGTGCTACTAACTTTTGTCTTTTCTACTTAAAACAGAGACGGAGAATATCCAGATGATGAGATTAGTAAAAAAGTTAGTACTGCTAGTACAAAGTTAAGACTGCTCAAAGTTAATGCTGCTAGTGTATTAGTTACAACTGTTAGTTATAAGTTAGTATTGTTGTTTCATATAGTTAGTATTGCTTGTATAATATGTATTAGTTGTTTATGAAAAAGATTATAGATACTTAGCAAGTATTAAAAGCCGACTAGGACTCCTTGGTGTATAAAAGGAGGTCCTAGGGTATAGAGTTATATACGAATTTTATATTTACAATTTTATTGTATTTGAATTTGTTTTGAAATATATTTGAATTTGTTTTGATATATATTTATTTCTTAAATGTGACCAAAAGATGTATACAGTCACACTTATTAACAGTTTTGGTCACTATTTGTTTTATTCGTTGTGTGACTAAATATTACAAAAGGCCACACAAACATAAAATTCATGTGGCCATTGGATGATCCCTGTTAAATTCATATAGATTAATAACACTAAACTGTCTGCTCGTCTTGTTCTACAACTGCAGCAAACTGGGTATTTGAATGCAGATGACACATCAGACCGCTTTTTCCGTCGGCTCTTGGTAATTTTTTTCTAATCTCTAAAATGGGTATTGTATATTTGTATGTGCTTCTAACTTTTGTCTTTTCTACTTAAAACAGAGACAGAGAATATTCAGATGATGAGATTAGTACAAAAGTTAGTATTGTTGTTAGTACTGCTAGTACAAAGTTAAGACTGCTCGAAGTTAATGCTGCTAGTGTATTAGTTACAACTGTTAGTTATAAGTTACTATTGTTGTTTCATGTAGTTAGTATTACTTGTATGATATGTATTAGTTGTTTATGAAAAAGATTATAGATACTTAGCAAAGTATTGTAAGCCGACTAGGACTCCTTGGTGTATAAAAGAAGGTCCTAGGATATAGAGTTATATACGAATTTTATATTTACAATTTTATTGTATTTGAATTTATTTTGAAATATATTTGAATTTATTTTGATATATATTTATTTCTTAAATATGACTAAAAGATGTATACAGTCACACTTATTAACAGTTTTGGTTACTATTTGCTTTATTCGTTGTGTGACTAAATATTACAAAAGGCCACACAAACATAAAATTTATGTGGCCATTGGATGATCAATAGTCACACAAAATACACATTTCTTCATTTTAAACAGCATATGGTCACGCTTATTAACACTTTTGGCCACTGTTTGCTTAATTGTATGGACCATATACCCAAAACAAACATGCATTGTGTGACTAAATATTTCAAAAGGCCACAAACTTAAAATTCACGTGGCCATTGGATGATCAATAGTCATACAAATACACATTTCTTCACTTTAAACAACATATGGTCACACTTATTAACACTTTTGGCCACTGTTTGCTTAATTGTATGTGACCATATACCCAAAACAAACATGCATTGTGTGACTAAATATTACAAAAGGCCACACAAACATAAAATTCACGTGGCCATTGGATGATCAATAGTGTAGGATACTCATACACTAACACTCGTATGGATCTTGTGGTTAAATGGATCGAATAGTGCAAGAGAGAAACACAAGAACTAATATTAACTATGTGAAAAGGTCCAACCCTTCCCATGTGTGGGAAGGGCTATTTATACTTACAAGATGGATGAATGCCTCTACTAGGCTGTGGAGCGAGCTGACAGAGGGTAAAAGACCCGACTCGACACTACGAATACTAAATAATACTAAACTACGTTCTTACTAATATATTAAATACAATGAGCTACATGATGCTTAACAATACTTGGGGTGACCGAATCTTCAATCCGAAAACGTATTCCTAACAATCTCCCCCTAAGGGAGGTCACCCCAGAAATTAAATCTTGAATTCTAGCATTGTGATCTTTGTAGATATCTTTGTAGCTCGCAGTTGTTGATTCTTCAGTGAAATGAACTTTGTGCTTTCAGCAGCGGACTCAAGATGACTTGCTTGATGTGTAGGATGATCTTTGGCATTGCTTCGTGTTCCTCATCCAAATAAGTAGCTTCAAGTCATCTTTGAGTAGAAGTGTCTGATGTGTGCTATTTTACACATACTTTTGACCTTAGTTTAAGTGATATAAAGACCAAAAACTAACGTGAAATGCCAAAGATATAGTGTTTTTGTGTTTGTGACTATGCAGGAAAGGATATTGCATAAATGGCCTGAAAACCAACCAAAAAGCCCTAAACAAGCACGAGATTTGGAAAAGAGTCAAGAAGCCGAGTCAACGATGAAATTTGCTTAAGTAAAGCCTGTGACGATGTTTTCATTACTTAAAAGCTCATGAATATGAAAGAGACACGTAATCGAAGATTCAAGATGATTATCATATATAAGCTTCCCAAATTCGAGCAAGTGATCACTTTTATATCATTGAAGACTTTTTGAAGACTCGTCAACATATTTCCTCAAGATTACAAGGACTAAAGTTTACTTTTTAGAAGTCGTTTAGTAGTGTAATAGAAGTTTATGTGTCATTTCATAAACAATATGAGTTGAGGGGGCTAGATGTAAAAGGAATCCACCATGGATCCCTTTAATACCCCCTTAAGCTTCATTTTGAAGCTAGTCTTTAGTCTTCATTATGTTTTAATTTTATGTCATTTTATTTACTTGTCATTTATTTTAATGTAAGTTTTATTTTAATGCACTTTTAAATTTCTTGTCTTAATTTACTTATTGTCATTTAATCTTTATTGTTTTAATCTTTACAAGTTTTGTTTAATCTTTACAAGCTTTTATAATTTTCTTTGTCACCTTTGCATGGTATTGATTGGTTGGAATTTATCCTAAATAAGCTAGGGCTTGTAACCCTTGTTGTGGCTTATTTAGCTTATGTTCTTGCTTATTCAATCCCTAAATCTTGTTTTTCATTAAATCTTTTGATATTTAACGTTTTGATTTAAGTTTTTAAGGCGTTATATTAATTTTACAAAAGTTAGGGCTTGTAATAAGTTTCGGCTTATTTAAGTTTATTTTGGCTTTTCTAGTTTTTCTAATTTGTTTTTCATAAAGTCTTAATAGTTTTTCAATCGTTTAAACATTTTTGTTCACGTTAAAATTAGGTCCTAAGTCTTTTATTAAGTGTCTTGCGAGTTTGGTTTGTAAAAGTTTTGCTAGTTTCATTTTTCTTTGCTAGTATGGTTTAGTTTGCTAGTATAGTTTTCCTTTTGCTAGTTTCATTTAGTTTTGCTAGTTTCTCTTCTTTTGCTAGTTTCTCTTGTTTTGCTAGTTTCATTTTTTTGCTAGTATGGTTTAGTTTGCTAGTATAGTTTTCCTTTTGCTAGTTTCATTTAGTTTTGCTAGTTTCTCTTCTTTTGCTAGTTTCTCTTGTTTTGCTAGTTTCTATTAGTTTTGCTAGTTTCAATTGTTTTGCTAGTTTCGATAGTTTTGCTAGTTTCTCTTCTTTTGCTAGTTTCTCTTGTTTTGCTAGTTTCAATAGTTTTGCTAGTATCGTTCTATTCTTGCTAGTTTCTTTAGCCGAGCTTGGCTTATTTACTTCATCGTAATTCGAGTGAAGTTTTCTTTTATTATTTTCTAAACGTTACTCCGTCGAATTTTCTTTTAATCTTTAAACTTAGTTTATTTTCTTTTAAACTTTTACTTTTCTTTTATTTCGTTTATTAAATCTAAAATCACAAAAACATTTTACGTTCTTATTTAGTTTAACATTTCTTTCTTTTATTTCTTTTAACGTTTATGTTTTCTCTCCTCGTTTATTCTAGTTTCTTTAACACGTTTTACTTTTATTAAGTTTTAAATATAAGTTTAGTAGCGTAATCAAAACTCAAATCATCTTTAAACCCATTCACATCACATAACTCACGGTTTTGAACGACAAGATCCATTCAACTCTCGTTGGGACTACGACCCATGGTTTACAAGCTTCACCGCTTGGAATTCCGCGATCAAGTTTTTGCCGCAGCTGCCGGGGAGCGGTTGAAAATATTAAGTTGTTTGATCGTTCGAGACTTGTGATTTGAAGACCCTTCTTTTAGAAGTTAACGCTTTTTCTTAAAAACAAAAAAAAAAAAAAAAAAAAAAAAATATAAAACCTATAAAAAACATANCTTCCAAGTAATACGATTCATAACCCACGTGGTGATTTGAAAGCGATTACGACTAGAAGTGGTGTGTCATACGAAGGACCCACGGTTCCAACTACCTCGTCTTCTTTACCCCCTAAGGTGGTCGTCCGTGAGACCGAGGCGACAAAGGATAAGGAAATTCTTACTAACAACGGAAGGACCGAATACATCCAACCTCCGGTTGTCCAAAGTGAACCAAAGTTTAAAAGATCGTTGCCTTATCCGGTTAACCCAAAGTTTCGTGAAAAAAATCACCAACAAATGGAAAAATTTCTTCAAATTTTTCAAGATATTCACTTTAATTTAAGTTTTGCGGATGCTTTGCTTTATATGCCTAAATTTGCTACAACTTTCAAAAGTTTAATGAGTAACAAAGAAAAACTGTTGGAGATTGCTAATGCGCCTTTGAATGAGAATTGCTCTGCGGTTGTCCTAAAGAAACTTCCCGAAAAACTTGAAGACCCCGACAAATTTCTAATTCCTTGTGATTTCCCGGGAATGATTGAATGCCTAGCCTTGGCCGATCTTGGCGCAAGCATCAATGTTATGCCCTTGTCCGTTTGGAAACGACTATCTCTTCCCGAACTAACTCCTACTCGAATGACTCTCGAGCTCGCGAACCGTTCAATCGCTCATGCAAAAGGTATCACTGAAGATGTCATCGTGAAGGTTGGAAAGTTCTATTTCCCGGTTGATTTTGTTGTTTGT
>LBNU01005915.1:7498-22687 GCA_014162995.1 Artemisia annua | reverse complement strand
TGGGTTCGAATAGCCACAAATAAGTAGGGCTGGTAACCCTGTCGTGGCTTATTTGAGGCTTATCTTGGCTTATTTAGTTCTTAAAACTTGTTTTTCTTTAAAAGCTTTTATTAGTTTTGACTTTAGATTCAGTTTTTTTAAGTTTTTATTAATTTTTAATAAAGTAGGGCTTGAACTTTGTTCACGTCATATTTAGTTTTTTAGCTCTTATTGCTTTTTAACTTTTTCATATTTGTTTTTTAGTTTATGTTATAATCTTTTTACATTTGAGGTCACGTTAAAAATCTGTCCCAAAGTCTCAATTAGGACGTTTGCGATGTATTATTGCTGTTCTTTGCGAAGTATTGATGGGTTCAAAAAGTTGCGAGTATGGGACTTTGATTCACATAGCGGTATAGCTATACTATTAGTACGAGTATCACTTGGCTACCTTATCTTGCGAGGTATCAAGTACTGCTACTTAGCGAGTCATGATTTCAAAACCATAGCGAGTATTGATTTTCTTTATATGTTCTTGCGAGTTTGGCATTTTAGTTTCTGCGAGTATGAAGTTCAAATGTATTGCGAGTATGACTTCTCATGGTTTGCGAGTATGATCATGATGATTGCGAGTATGGGCTGTTGTTCATGCGAGTATCATTTGAGCTAGGCTTTGCGAGTATGAAACTGAAATACATAGCGAGTATGAGCTTGAGTTTGAGTCTTAGTTTTCTTTTTTTTTCGAGTCGAGTTTAGTTTTCTAATTAACATTTCTTATTTCTTTTAAAGGTCGAGTTAGACTTTATTTCACTCCATCGTTTATCGAGTGGAGCTTTATTAGTTTAATTCTAAAAGTTACTCCATCGAATTTTCTTTAAAACCTTTTCAACTTAGTTTATTTTTCTCTTCACTTATTTTCTTTTCTTTTAAAAGCTTTACATTTATTTTACGTTTATTAAATTTAAAAAGTCAAAAACATTTTACTTTCTTATTTCATTTTTCTTTCTTTCATTTCATTTTATCTTTCTTTCTATCTCTTATTTCTTTTAAAGTTTATGTTTTCTTTTCTTCTTTATTTTTAGTTTTCTTAAACAAGGTTTACTTTTGTTAAGTTTTAAATAAAGCTCGTAGCGTAATCAAAAACCCAAAATCATCTTTAAACCATTCACATCACATAACTCACGGTTTTGAACGACGAGATCAATTTCAACCCTCGTTGGGACTACGACCCGTGGTTTACAAGCTTCACCGCTTAGAATTCCGCGATCATTGTGAAACTTATAAATGAGAAATATGTGTTTACTTAGATTTCCGTACTCCCTAGCTATCTTTTATATGTTAATTGGTTTGTTATGATTATGTGGATGACGGGTTGTATTCCTTTAAACTATTCGTAGGGTCGTGCACGATCTTCCCTAACTCTATAAGCTCCTACTTCACTCCTATGTCGAGCCGATATAAGCTCCTAACATGGGATCATTAGAATTTGCTCATGCATTAAATACAACCAAATAATCGTTTTACACATCTGATTCATGTTTCTTAAGACGTTCAAGCAAGTTACCGTATAGGAGGTTAGCCAGTTTTCTTAAGCCTAACATCGACTTCACCCAACCACAATAATCACAAGCAAACCAACAACATATAATCAATAGCTAGGTTTCATTAGATCTAAGCAAACACAATATAAACCTAGCCTAGCATGTTAATTGAAAGACAAGCGTAAGATATAATCAAACAACACATAGACATATTGAATGATTTGGAATAAGACTTATCTTTAATTAAGCATCAAGGTTTCAAGGGTGAAAAACCATTAAAAATACAGAAAAGTTCAAGCTAGGGTTTTTCCCAAAAGTTGCACACTAATGAATGAAAATTAGAAAAGTATATATAGATTTTACAAGCTGACGGCGTTACGTTCTAATGCATGACACCGTCACCTCGCCGCCAAACTTATATTCGGATTGCTCAGATCCAACTCTGACGCCGTCCCCTTATAATCTCTCCAGGCCGTCTCCCTTTGTCACATAACGTGACAAAGCCTAGGCGTCACAAAGCGTGACGCCGTCACAAAAACTCTCGGGGGCGTCTCATGAAAAGTTCGTATCCATCTCTTTGTCAAAGCATGACGCCGTCACCTAGCATAACGTGACGCCGTCAGGTACTGTTTCCTGCATATTTTGAGACTTTGTCGTTTTCTTCACTTTTATGCTCCAAAAACGTCCAAAATAGCTTCTTTTCCATATTTCATCTCCAAAGTATCTAAAATGACAAAAGGAACGATTTAGGGCAATATTTGATCAAATAATTACGGATTAGATCTTAAATGACCCCCTAAAAGCAGTACACTTTTCGCTTCATCAAATACCCTTACACTTGAGATTTGCTTGTCCTCAAGCAAATGCGCTTTTACTCCAATCAAAATATGAGCTAGGAGTCATTTAACACGAATATAAAAGTAATTACAATAAATAGTCATTCAACCCTAGTCATAATAAGCACGGAAATCATACACTAGCACCTCACAAATAGTGTTTGGATACTCTCATCTCTCGGGTGTTATAAACCTATATAACTAGATGGAAATGGAAGAAATATCACTCACTACCTGTCATAGCAAATAGATTACCATAGGCTTGGGCAAGGATCAAAGTCCTCCTCCACTAGGCGTAAGCACCTAAGATAAACTATCAAAGAGGTCTTTACAAAGGGTTGTAACGTTAGGTGTAGGGATATGATAACACGGTTTGGTTGGAATAAAGGGTATTTTTAGTGGTGGCGAGCTAATTATCTTGATCAAATACATGCACAAGGTGGCGTTGCTAAGCCAAGACTCGACTCGACTTAAGCTAATAATAAAATAACAAAAACATAAATAAAGATAAAATGAAACGGGATGGTAGTCCGTATGTTTTTTCTACTTGTCTTTTTCCANAACTATCAAAGAGGTCTTTACAAAGGGTTGTAACGTTAGGTGTAGGGATATGATAACACGGTTTGGTTGGAATAAAGGGTATTTTTAGTGGTGGCGAGCTAATTATCTTGATCAAATACATGCACAAGGTGGCGTTGCTAAGCCAAGACTCGACTCGACTTAAGCTAATAATAAAATAACAAAAACATAAATAAAGATAAAATGAAACGGGATGGTAGTCCGTATGTTTTTTCTACTTGTCTTTTTCCATTTTTTTTTCGTTTTTCTTGTTTTTCGAGTTTTTTTTCATACACTCTTGCCCTACCATCCAAAATAATACATCATAGGGGCCTCGGTTCTCCCCTTACACTTGAGCTTTTACATACTTTACAATAAACTATTCTAATGACTCGAATTAAGATAATTGAAAAACTTGGAGTATTTTAAAATATTGACGCAAATATGGGGGTAATAATTGATGTCTTCCCCATTACTCCATTACACTAGTACTTTACCCATGAGTCCCAATCGTCCCAAAATAATATGTACAAGGATATGACTCGACTTAGCAACCATGTAAGTAATAAGATAATTAACTAAGGGTTTAACAAATGTTGTAACAATAATGCACTAAAGATGAGTACATACAAGGTAGGCTAAGGCGATTTGGGTGTACATTTAGGTGGATTGTAAACAAATTCTTCCTTTAAGTATAATGCTTAAAGTTAGAAATGAAAAGATAGGCTCGGAGGGGTGTACTAGGGGTATCGTGTACTAAAAATGAGTACAACGCTAAAGGTGTGGGAGAATTACTTGACCAATGAAGTCAATGTAATTATAATACGGGTATAAAACATGGGTTATCCTAATGCCTCTTATCATGTAGTAAATCTAACTACACGAATGTAGTCTCACTTGTGGATTTGGGATGGTCCTTACGCAAGTTCTAGAATCTATAAGCTACCGGTACACACACAAACATCAAAAATGAATGCTTTTCCTAACAATTCTAGGGGCGAACCTCACATATTTGGGGGAAAATTTTTGAGTGGTACGGTTTTTGTGCTAGTAATACAATTCCCTATCCATGAGACGCTTATTATTCCTAAAGTATCACTTCTAAATGTTGTAAAAAAAATTTAATTTGCGCTAAAATTGCCCTAACAAATGTTTCTCTCGGTTGTATTACACAAGTACCATTGAACAAAACAAAAATCAAGCGTAAAAGCATTTTCTAAGGCGCTTTCATTTTCCCCCCTTACACTTAAACCGAACATTGTCCCCAATGTTCACATAAAAGATGTAAAAGTAGAGAAAGAAAGAATTAAAACAAATACTCCCCTGATTTTTGATGTGGATCGCGTGGTAACATGGTTAGATGTTCCTCCAAGATGATGTAAAAGCTCCAAGCTCAAAGTGACTCCAAAAGCTTGATGTCATGAACTTGATTCCATGTTCACCTTCTTGTCCAAAATAACCTGTTAAACCTGAGAAAACAAACTAGGCAAACCTCGTGTAAAATCGGCGGCAAAATCTATATAAGGATATAATGCTTGTGGAATGAAAATTTTCAGATTCCTGGAATTAGAGTTGCAGTAATTTTTATAATCCGGCAGAAAAACTAAATTTTAAAACGTTTTATGAAATTCAAAGGCTGACGCCGTCAGCTTTTAAAGGCTGACGCCGTCAGAATTGATCTGACAGAATTCTTATGTTTAGTTTCCAGAAAATTTCTGGAAAAACAATTACCTTAGCTCCTGGAATCCTGCAAAATTTCATTATGACTCGATACAAGCATTTGACTCTAACAAATACTAATATGTATGTTTATTTTATATCGTTACAATTCATGTTCCAATTCGTTCTTATAAACAAATTTAGATTTCCCTTACACTTATCTTTTGCAAAATACCTTTATATGTAGTTAAGACGAAGTTAAAAACAAAATAAAGCATTTTCATAGTTTCAATTTGAAACATGAATCAATAACAATAAAAATAAAACATACATACGGAAACAAATAAATTCAAACAAACAAACACACAAAACAAATAAAGATTGGGTTGCCTCCCAAGAAGCGCTTTTCTTTATTAACGAGTCTTGTAGCTAGACCCAAAGTCACCCTCTATTACGTTTTTCCGTTTTGTTTCTCAATTGCCCCTCTAATCATTCTAACAATCTCCATATCAACCTTGTATTTAGGCCCGAGGTTCAAGCAATCTTTATAATAAAGGCTTCTCTTATTCCAAACATAGTCCATTCCTTTCTCCTTATCCTCATCATTGATGTCCTCAATTGCACAATGTTGTCCTTGTCTAGTCGAGGCACGAAACGAAATTCTTTTACCTTATAGGGCATCCTATAAGTGATTCTATCAATGTTATTAGAAAACTGAATCGTGCCTTCTAAACGATCATACTCTAAATTGGACACCTCAACAAATGGTTTACCTAACACAACGTGAGATAGGCGACAATCAACAACACTTGCCAAATCTTCAAGGACCATGAAGTCGGTGACAAAGGTGAAATTCCCAACAAGGACATGAATACCTTTAATCCTTCCAACGAAGTTACAAACTCCGCCGGGATACTTGGGTCTTTCCTAGGCTCAAGTGATGTGTTCATGATGTGGCTATAAATGCTTGAGGAAATCACGTTGATTGGGGATTCACAGTCAATGTAAGCATGCTCAACATATTGGTACCCAATCATACATGGTATCTTCACATTCCCAGGATCACCCCTCTTAATCTTTGGGTCAATTCTAACAAAAGGTGGTTGAGGGTTATCAATTATATTGGGGTAGTGGGCAATTTCTTCCTTAGTGGGATAAAGATTGAAATAGTCATGATCTAATTCCTCATCTTCTTGCCCTCCTATAGATTCTACAACCTCAAATTCATCTTATTCTAGGACCTCATCTGAATACATGGCACTTGCCAAGTCATTAAGTGCATAATTAAGCTCGATATCAATCATCCTATTGAGCTCTCTAAGCTATCTAATCTCATCCTCAATTTGGCTACGCAACAAAGCCACTTCATCAGGTGAAAGGGGTGGATTCGCGTTTTCCATAATGGCAAACTGAATAGTCAATGAAAATCTTATACGAAAAAAAGAACAAAGAAAATAGATAGACTAAAGAAAACCTAGAAAAATAAAAATAAAAATCTCACTAGAAAGGATTCTAATGAGTAGACCTAAGTAAAAATAAAATTTTCAACCTAAACAATAACTATTCCCCGGCAACGGCGCCAAAAACTTGATGCGTGGGTTTTGCAACCTATGCACTTAGGTTTTACCTCTCAAGGGATCTTGAGAAGCTTACAACCCCCATCAGGCAGTGTACCTAACCGATGTAGTATAGTGAAATGGCAAGTACCGGGGGATTGATCGTTCTCTCGGGGAATAGTGTCGTTAGGCTTGAAAAGCTACTCCTAATTAGGTCTAAGGTTGAGGGATGATATTTTTTGTATTTTTATTTTATGGAAAGCAAGTAAAAATCTCGATTTTGGAAGGAGTGGACGGAATTAGTTACTAGCCAACTAACCCAAATATCTACTATTGCAATTAAAATTAAATAACAAGAAAATTAAAGTGGTTGTGAAACTTATAAATGAGAAATATGTGTTTACTTAGATTTCCTTACTCCCTAGCTATCTTTTATATGTTAATTGGTTTGTTGTGATTATGTAGATGACAGGTTGTATTCCTTTAAACCATTCGTAGGGCCGTGTACGATCTTCCCTAACTCTATAAGCTCCTACTTCACTCCTATGTCGAGCCGATATAAGCTCCTAACATGGGATCATTAGAATTCGCTCATGCATTAAATACAACCAAATAATCGTAGTACACATCCGATTCATGTTTTTTAAGACATTCAAGCAAGTTACCGTATAGGAGGTTAGCCAGTTTTCTTAAGCCTAACATCGACTTCACCCAACCACAATAATCACAAGCAAACCAACAACATATAATCAATAGCTAGGTTTCATTAGATCTAAGCAAACAAAATAAAAACCTAGCCTAGCATGTTAATTGAAAGACAAGCGTAAGATATAATCAAACAACACATAGACATATTGAATGATTTGGAATAAGACTTATCTTTAATTAAGCATCAAGGTTTCAAGGGTGAAAAACCCTTAAAAATACAGAAAAGTTCGAGCTAGGGTTTTTCCCAAAAGTTGCACACTAATGAATGAAAATTAGAAAAGTATATATAGATTTTACAAGCTGACGGCGTCACGTTCTAATGCGTGACGCCGTCACCTCACCGCCAAACTTATATTTGGATTGCTCAGATCCAACTCTAACGCCGTCCCCTTATAATCTCTCCAGGCCGTCTCCCTTTGTCACATAACGTGACGGCCTAGGCGTCACAAAGCGTGACGCCGTCACAAAAACTCTCTGGGGTGTCTCATGTAAACTTCATATCCATCTCTTTGTCAAAGCGTGACGCCGTCACCTAGTATAACGTGACGCCGTCAGGTACTGTTTCCAGCATATTTTGAGACTTTGTCGTTTTCTTCACTTTTATGCTCCAAAAACGTCCAAAATAGCTTCTTTTCCAGATTTCATCTCCAAAGTACCTAAAATGACAAAAGGAACGATTTAGGGCAATATTTGATCAAATAATTATGGATTAGGGCTTAAATGACCCCCTAAAAGCGGTACACTTTTCGCTTCATCATTAAGTTACGTGATGAACATAGCAATAAGGATGTAGGAGTGCCTAAAACTAATTATCTTAGGAGCATTAGTGCCTCTCAACCTGCCTTATATGATGCTAATGTGATGCTTACACCTAATCATGTCCCCCTGATGTGCATAATACTGAGGAGATTAATGAGATTGAATCAGTCAATAGAGAAAGACTTGAGGATTAAATGAAGGATCCCAAGTGCATTAAAAAACGTGTCAATATTAAGCCCCATAATTTCTATGAACAGAATCGATTGACGGTTTTTGTGCCCCAAACTAGGTTAACACCAGAACAGATTTTCTGGCCTTTAGACGTTGAGAAAATGAAAGCTGAAAAACTTAAGGCCACAACTCCCCTTAAAATTGCAACTCCAATGGTGTATCCTCCCAATACACCAATGCACCTAGTTCAGTTAGCTCTTCCCACTCAATGTAAAACTCTTATTAGCATATACGTTCTATATCAAATGTTTGCTGATTTTGACAAAACATGTGAAAAGAGAACTACACCAACGAGAATTACTGAGGGTGAAAGGGGGTTTGAATTAACAAAAGAGTGTTACCTGACTGAAGTCATTCCGTTTTTTAAACAAATCAAAGAACATTTTGAAGGCATGCAAATATCTCTTAAATCTGAGATAAATGAAATGAAAGATGTGTTTAAAAATCTGGAACTTGAGGGAAAACAAACTGTAATAGACCTTCAACATAGTGAAATTGCGAGGAAGAATGCCCTCATCATGTATGATACGTTAATTGCTAAATGCATTGCTCAAGATGTGTTTTATACTGTCACTGATTCCTCATTAACTGCTTGCCAATTTCATGAAATGTCTGTTGCATTAACGTTTTTCAGAATCGTGTTGTTGAGCTTGAGGGGGAGAATTTAAGATTGCAAGAAAAAATTCAAAACGATGATCATGATAACATGGTCAGGAATTTTTCGAAATTAGAAGTTAATAATCTCAATTTGCAATTAAAAATTCAAGCTCACACTAACACGATTCAAAAGTTGAGGGCTCAAATTGCCCAATTGAAGTCTAATAAGAGTGATGTGAATGAATCCATGAAACCTCCGTCTTCAGATTCTCAGAATTTTCAACTTCAAAACATCATCAACCATCTCAAATATGAAAATGATTGTTTTCAAGCTGAAAACTCAAAGGTTAAACAACATTACAAAGAGTTACATGATTCAATTAAGATCACCCGTGATAAAACCAATGAAAAAATAACGTCTTTATTAAAAGAAATTGAGAATCTAAAGACTCAGGTGAAAGGGAAAATGCCTGTCACTGCATGTGATAGCATTCTCTCCAAGGTCTGTAAATCTAAAAGCTATGCATGTGATGACGTAAATATTCCGCTTCCCCTTAGGAATAATGTGTTTGTCCATAGTGAGTACCTTAGGTATCTTAAGGATTGCCTTGACATGCTTTGTGAGACCATTGAAGAGATTAGAATGGTGAGACCTGCTGATGATGCCATCCTTGATGTTTATTACCTCACCAATAGATCATATGAACTCTTAGATTATGCCATTGGTACATGTCCCAAAGCTGTTAGCATGCGTGATAAGCCTAATGAACCGTCCTCTAAGGATAAGAACAAGCATGTTGCCTTTAATGTGCCCTTGGCATCATCCGAAATTAACACACCGCTTACCCGAAATCAAATAGCAGTACAACGATCTAATGTTCCCGTCATTAATTCTACAGGAGTAAACATTGACACTAAAGCTAGCGGGTCAGAGCCTAGTTGCAATACAAGGAATGATAGGACTTCGCCGGCTAAAAGTGCTCAAGGGAAGAAAGTAGAAGACCACCTTAGGAACAATAAGACTGATCTGAATGATATGAATCGTGTTGATTCTAGTATTAGCTCTAGGCGTACTGTAATTAATTCGAATTCTGATGCTATTTGTAAGATCTGTAATGACTGTTTAATTTCTGGCAATCATGATGAGTGTGTTAAGACATTTTTGAATGCGTCTAAATTACTCCCGATTAATAATACTTGGAATCACAAACTGGAAAAACGTGTTTGGAAAGCAACAGGAAGGAAGTTCTCTACTGTTGGCTATCATTGGAGACCAGTTCACTTTAGGAAGTCAATGCCCCTTAACTAAACTGCCCAATTTTAGGCTTTCCAATGTTAGGGTATGGAAGGCAACTGGTAGGACTTTACCTCTAGGGACACAATGCGATAACCATAGGTCTAGTGCATCCATAAGTAAAGATATGTCTAATGATACCACTGAGCCTTCCACCTCTGGTTTAAGTAATTATGTTTGTGCTAACCAAATGGATCCCACTTGTGTTTGGGGATCCACGTTTTTCAGTTATCCATATCTGTCTGGTTTCAAATGCAGGTCGTACATATCGTCCTTTGGTATTTGGACTCAGGCTGCTCTAAACATATGACTGGGGATCGCTCGCGGCTCAGAAATTTTGTGAAAAATTTTATCAGGACTGTTAGATTCGGGAATGATCATTTTGGTGCTATAATGGGTTATGGAGATTATGTGTTTGGTGACAGCATGATTTCTAGGGTATACTATGTAGAAGGGCTTGGGCACAATCTGTTCTCCGTTGGTCAATTTTGTGACTCCGATCTTGAAGTAGCCTTCAGAAAACACACTTGTTTTGTTAGAGAATTGGATGGTGTGGATCTTCTGAAAGGTAGTCGTGGCACAAACCTCTACACTATATCCATTGAAGACATGATGCGGTCATCACCTATTTGCTTATTATCTAAGGCATCCAAGAACAAGTCATGGTTGTGGCATCGCCATTTGAATCACTTGAACTTCGGTACCATCAATGAGCTCACTCGTAAAGATCTTGTTCAAGGCATGCCCCGGCTGAAATATGAAAAAGATCATCTTTGTTCTGCTTGTCAGCTAGGTAAAAGCAAGAAACAAATACACAAACCCAAAACCATCAACACCATTATGGAAGTTCTTCATACCCTTCACATGGATCTGTGTGGACCAATGAGAATACAAAACATCTTTGGGAAGAGATATGTGTTAGTGATCGTTGAGGACTACTCTCGGTTTACATGGGTAAAGTTCCTCAGATCCAAGGATGAGACTCCTGAGATCATCATTAAACTCATCAAGCAGTTGCAAGTTGGACTCAATAAAACTGTCAGATTCGTCCGCACAGACAACGGGACTGAGTTTGTTAACCAGCAACTTACTCAGTTTTATGAAAAACTTGGAATTGGTCATCAAAGGAGTATACCTCGAACACCACAGCAGAATGGAGTCGTTGAAAGATGAAACCCTACCCTGGTAGAGGCCGCTCGAACCATGCTGATATTCTCCAAAGCTCCTATGTTCCTCTAGGGAGAGGCAATTGCAACTGCTTGCTACACCCAGAACCGATCACTGATACATCCTCTTCACGGCAAAACCCCCTATGAGCTAGTGCACGAGAGAAAACCTGATCTATCATTTCTTCGAGTGTTTGGTGCATTATGCTACCCAACTAACGATAGTGAAGACTTGGGAAAGCTGAAGGCAAAAGCTGATATTGGAATTTTTGTTGGTTACGCACCAAATAAGAAAGGTTATCGAATCTACAACAAAAGAACCCGACAAATCATGGAAACCATTCATGTCACGTTTGATGAGCTGTCTGACCACACAGCTCCTGAACACTCCAGTTCTGGACCCGCATCTAATCTTTTGACTCCTGGACCAATTAGTTCAGGACTTGTACAGTCTTTCACTATTGATGCTCCTTATGTGCCACCCACTAGTGAGGACTTGAAGAAGTTATTTGATCCAATGTATGATGAGTATTTTGAACCTCAACAGATAGTCGAGCCAGAACCACAAGTCGTTGAACCTGATGCTGCTGCTAATGATGCACCTCAACATACAAATGGGCCTTCCGTCTCCATCCCCCTTAGTCAAAATGCTCCGACATCCAGTCATACTCAACCCACTCTCAGCGAAACCTTCTTCAGTACCTCAAGGAGCTGCCTCTGATAATTCTTTTGAAGAGAATCCATTTGCTCAACCACCTGATGAACCATTTGTCAACATATTTGCTCCTGAACCATCCAATGTGGCAACCTCTTCGGAAGACTCAAAAACGGCTACATCAGTCCTCAATCCTCAACTTCATGAGCATTTCAGAAAATGGACAAACGATCACCCAATTGACAACATCATTGGAAATCCATCTCGGCCTGTATCCACACGTAGACAACTTGCCACAGATGCCTTGTGGTGCTTCTTCAACTCCATACTATCGAAAGCTGAGCCGAAGGACTTCAAAGAAGATTTGACTAAAGCATCCTGGTTCACTGCAATGCAAGATGAAATTCATAAATTTGACCGACTTGATGTATGGGAATTAGTGCCTCCCTCAGACTGTGTTATGATTATCGCTCTCAAGTGGATCTTCAAAGTGAAGCTTGATGAATGTGAAGTTCTGAAAAACAAGGCCCGGCTAGTGGCCAAAGGATACAGACAAGAAGAGGGTATAGACTTTAATGAATCATTTGCACCCGTGGCTAGAATTGAGGCCTTCAGGATTTTTCTTGCAAATGCAGCTAATCAGAATATGATTGTTTACCAAATGGATGTAAAGACTGCATTTCTTAATGGTCACTTAAAGGAAGTGGTATATGTGAGTCAACCTGAAGGGTTCGTGGACCCTGAACGCCCTAATCATGTCTATCGCTTGAAGAAGGCACTATATGGACTTAAACAAGCACCCAGAGCATGGTATGACACTCTATCCAAGTTCCTTCTAGCCAACAAATTCCCAAAGGGTGTTGTTGATCCTACACTATTCACCAGAAAGTCGGGCAAACATCTACTCCATGTTCAGATCTATGTAGATGACATTATCTTTGCTTCTTCTGATCCTATGGAATGTGACCGTTTTTCAAAAGAAATGAGTACTGAGTTTCAAATATCCATGATGGGGCAAATGTCATTTTTCTTGGGGTTGCAAATCTCTCAAAATCCCAACGGCATCTTCATCAATCAATCCAAGTATACTGCTGAAATCTTGAAGAAGTTTGGATTTGAATCATGTGACTCAGTCGACACCCCGATGGTAGAAAGATCAAAATTGGATGAGGACGTTGTGGGGACTCCAGTTGATCAAACTAAGTACCGCAGCATGATTGGATCCTTAATGTACCTCACTGCCAGTAGGCCAGATCTTCTATTTGCCGTTTGCATGTGTGCTCGTTATCAATCCAGACCTACTAAAAAGCACTTTGAAGCAGTCAAAAGAGTTTTCAGGTATCTTCAAGGGACTATTCACATGAGTCTCTGGTATCCTAAAGACACTGCTGTGGCTTTCACTGCTTACTCTGATGCTGATCATGCGGGGTGTCAAGATACTCGTCGAAGTACTTCAGGCGGTGCTCAATTTCTAGGAGATAAGCTTGTTAGTTGGTCATCAAAGAGGCAAATGAGTACGTCGATCTCCTCCACTGAGGCTGAATACATTGCCATGTCATCTTGTTGCGCTCAAATCCTATGGATGAGATCTCAATTGTCTGACTATGGCTTTGTTTACAACAAAATTCCGATGTACTGTGACAACAAAAGTGCAATTGCTCTTTGCTGCAACAACGTCCAGCACTCCAGATCAAAGCACATTGATATTCGACATCACTTCATCAGGGAACAAGTGGAAAAGGGGATTGTGGAATTGTACTTTGTGAGGACAGAATTTCAGCTGGCTGACATCTTCACTAAGGCACTACCTAGAGAACGGTTTCAATTCATTCTCCCGCGTCTTGGAATGAAGAGTATTACTCCTGAGTCACTCAAAAGTCTTCAGGAAGAAAGTGACGAGTGATGGATTCACTTCACATATCCTTGTACATATTCTTAAGACCAAAAAGAAAATAGAAAAATATAAAATCTTCAAAAATCATTAAAAACCTGAAAAACACAAAAATACCAAAAATAGTTTATCCATAGGCATGTCTTCTGCTCGTGCAGTAGTTATATTAACCGGATAAAACATGTCTCTTCGGCTTGCTATTACTTCAGATAGCAACCCACTCTTATCTCTGGGGAAAACATGTCGCCAAAAAGGATGGTTGTTCCTCTCACCGGGTGATGTTCACTCGGGCATGGATCACTTTATATCCATGTTTCTTCGAAATGTTGTACGTTTCAGTGCATCATTTCTAGTAAAAGAAGAGAAGTCTTCTTTCATCCCAAAACCTCTCTCTTTTATGATTCTTCAAGAGAGTTTTTGTGGTTTACAATGTGGCTATTGGACTTAAATTTTCTCAAATACCTTGCCGCTCAACTTAATGACTACAGCTCTTTAAATAGAAAATGGGTCATTAATTGAGGGGGAGCGTATTTGCTCAAAATTTCTGCACCTTTCTAAACTTTGTGCACTAGCAGCAGTGAAAAAGTGTCTCAAAAATCAATTCATGTTAAAATCTGACCACATTTTCTCCCATTTTTATAAACTCATTTAAATCAATTGGGGTCACAAAATCTCAAATGATTTAAAATTTTCTGATCTGGGGAGAGAATGTGATTTAAATATGAAATCTGATATAAAATGTGATGTTTTTGGACTATAACGTACGCTCTCCCGTATGTGCTAAAATTTCTAAGGTTTTTAAAATTTAAACTTAAACCAATGCACATATTGAGGGGGAGCAAAATGGTTTGTGATGAACAAAAAGTTTTGGCATCTCAGTTGAGTGTGGCTCAGATTTGACTCATGAATTGACGAAACAAAAATGTTAGAATTCGAAAGGATGTATCCAAGTAGAAAGTACCGTTTCGAGAAGCTCTTCTTAGATGTATACTTTGACGGGTCTAACTTCCTTTTTTAGGAATGTTAACAACTTCAAGTTAGTTATTAGGGCTAGTTATCACCTAAAAGCTGATAATGAATCCCTTTAACTAAGCAACGTAAACGTGTCCCTAGGGTATATGCCTATTAAGAGTGGATCAATTCAAAAGTGCAACTCACCCCAACATGTGCAAATTTCTATCAAAAACCTATGAGCACATGTTAAGGGGGAGCATTTGAAAATCCTAAAACCCTCAAAGTGTTAGCAAAAATGTGTTTCTTAATCATAAACACTTTTAGAGAATTTTCAATGATTTAGTCAAATGGCAACATAGGATAGTCATGAAGGTATAAGGTGGCTAAGTTTAGGAAAACCGTCCTATGATCCGCCAGAACCGGAGGAATCTACCCAAGGACAATACCGAATAGATAGTATTAGAAAGTTGGTATGTGCTATTTTACACATACTTTTGACCTTAGTTTAAGTGATTTAAAGACCAAAAACTAACGCGAAACGCCAAAGATATCTTGTTTTTGTGTTTGTGATCGTGCAGGAAAGGATATTGCATAAATTGCACAAAAGTCAACCAAAAAGCCTAAAACGAGCACGAGATGTGGAAAAGTGTCTAAAAGCCGAGTCAATGATGAAATCTACTCAAGGAAAGCCCGTGATGATGAATTTATTTCTTGAAGGCTCGAGAATACGAAAGAGATGCTTAATCAAAGTTCAAAGCTATTTATTACGATAAGCTTCATGAATTCGAGCAAGTTATCACTTTTA
>LBNU01005914.1:122331-138715 GCA_014162995.1 Artemisia annua | reverse complement strand
TAATAATAACGTTGTCGTTTTAATGTTAACGTTGTTCGTTTAATTTAACGCTGCTATTATACAAACAAAATAATTTATCTAAACAATAATTAAACACAAATATAAAAATAATTTACATATTATACAATAAACACAAACAATTACAGCAATACATTACAAAATACAAACCACAAAACCAAAAACAACCCAAAAAAAAAAAAAAAAAAAAAAAAAAAAAAAAAGACAAACTGCAAAGTTTAAAAAAAAAAAAAAAAGTACAAAATGGTACGGACTACCCATTAGACCCCGTTATACTAAAATCTAGACCCCCGTGACTATAACCCAAGCCCACTGATAAATATTACCCGCTTGACTCAAAACTTAGCAGTTCTACTTTACACATCAACTTGTCAAAAAGTATATAAAAAGGTGTTTATGTAAGTAAACGCTTTGGACCCTGTTTTGTAAGATGTCATTTGGGGGTTCAGCCGTTCAGCACTCCTTTTGTGTCCTTTTCTTTTTAAAAGATTAGTATTGTTTTTGGACAATTTTGAAGTTTTGTATTCATTTTACATATCCTTTTACATGATATACTATAATATGTTAAATATTAGTGTCTTTTCAAAGTGATGATAAAAGAAACGAATAAGTAATATAAGCATTGAAGTAAAGTGGTATATGTAGCCGTGTTTGACAATGAGCATTTTGAAGCGTTTAGCTTTTAGAAGTGTATATTTATTTAACAAGTTTTTAGCTTTAAAGTTATATTCTCATTTTTATACTTAGTATTAACTTTATACTATTACCAAAAATACTAATATTATATTAAAATATTATAGCTTAAAGCTCCTCATACTTTGCTCCGATGATGTGTAATATGGCGTAACATACATGCTAAGATAGATTGGTCCACGCTAGGGGCGGTAATTCTTGACACGACACAATAACCGACACGAACTCGACACGAAGTTAAACAGGTTTGGGTTAAGGATAAACAGGTTTGGGTGAAAAATAGGTCAACCCGTCTAACCCGTTTAATAAATGGGTCGTATTTGGGTTGAGTAAAAATTAAACAGGTCAACCCGTGAACCCGTTTAAGTATATAAGACTATAAAAATAAAATATATAACATGTCTTTTTATGTTTGATGTAGTTTAAATTTATTGTGTTATGTACTTAATACGATTGAATTACCATTATACAATATATCATAGAAATTGACGCTTATAACTGAGAAAATTATCGTATAGTTATTTGTCTGTTATTTTTATCGTATTTTAAATTCTTATATCATTTTTTCATTTAAATTAGTTAAATTAACAAACTACCAACCTTATTCACTACTTGACCTATTTATTTAAACAGGTTAAACGGGTCAAAAGTGGGTTACACTTGTTATGCAGGTGTGGGTTAGGGTTGAGTTTCTTGACACGATTAATAAATGGGTCATGTTTGGGTAGAGGTTATACTAACCCGCCAACACGCGAACCCGAATAGGTCAACACGAACACGACTCGATTGACACCCCTAGTCCACGCGCAAGTAATAATTGCAATGAAAGCATGCATCCTCAGTTTGTACAATAAGTATGCCACAATTGTTAAGGTAGAAAACAAGAGGGGCTTGTTTAACGCTGTAAACAACAACCACAAGGGACCACAATACAAAATCCACCAATAGATCTAACAAGTGCACTTTCCTTTAAATTTCAAAAGATTTTCAACAACACATATTCAAACTTTATAAAAATTTCTTTTACAAAAAAGTAAAATATAAACAAACAAACAAAAAAAGCCCGCATGCCCACAATACTTATTTTTTTTTGAAAGGCGCCCACAATACTTATTAGTACCATACACCACAGCACAGCACAAGTCAACTTACCATACAGCATAGCAGTGATAGCACAGCAGAAGTCAACTCACTATCAACTGATCTCAAAACATCTGAAAGCGAAACACTACATTCATTCCATATCGAATTAGTGTTGTTTATAATCAGATCTATCGAAATATAAACTGATTTTAAGTTAAATTTAGGGCTTTTTTTTGTTTATAAAAATGACGAAAGTGTCTGATAATTGGGAGAGGTTAGTGAGAGGTGCGCTACGGCGAGAACACCTCCTGTTAACCGGAAAAAGTCATGAACGGAAATCGACGAATATAAATGCGATCTTACAAGCTGCTGATGAGATTCAACCTGAAGATGCTCATGTTTCTAGGATTTGTACGGTTTTTTTTTTTTTTTTTTTAATAAATTTTACGGTTTACTATCTCTATTTCTACTATCTACAGTGCATTTGGATCTTTCTGTTTTTAGATAACTTGAAAATATTATGTTTACACAAGTTACTAATTGTGTCATTAAAACATTTCATTTTTATATTTATACCACTAAAATCATTTAGTTCCATTAAGAATTAAATGTTCTCATAATTTAACTCCTCCAATAACACTTTTACTCATTACTACAAAGTAAACTCGTTGTTTAGTGACCAAATAAATGTGACAAAAAAATAATTCACAAAAGGGATCAACATATATGTATTGTTGCACAGAAGCATAGAAGCCTAGATGGCTAGCTATGAAACCACAACAAAGTTCTATTGGATACATCGTATGCTAAAACCAGAGTTTTGAAAGAAATAAAGAAAATATTATATACTAGATATCTTGACTCAAAAATACTAGCAAATTAGCAAAATTAAAGATGATCAAGTAGTTATAATCGTTTTTAGAATAACAAGACTATAAATAATTCAAAATATACTCTTTGTTTTTTTAGTGTGTGAGCAGGCATATTTCATGGCTCAGAGTTTGGATCCCAAATGTGAAGGAAGAGGAATTCTCCAGTTTAGGACTGCTGTAGCGTCTGTGATTAAGGTAACGCTAAGATTTTAGTTTTTATTAAGTGCATGTGTGTAAATTGCAATAAGGTAGCACCAATGCTCTCAAATTTAAGAATCTTATTTGATTCATTATTAATAAATACAATTTTGAATATGTTGCAGCAACAACTTGCCAAAAAGGATGGAAGGACTATAGATCGAAAGTGTGATGTTCAACACCTGTGGAACTTTTATCAGAATTACAAGAGAAAGCACAGAGTTGATGAAATCCTGAAAGAGGAACAGAAAATGCTTGAACCCGGAACTTTCAGTGCTGATATGGGACTCAGATCTCAAGAAACTAAAAAAGTTTTTACCACATTGAAAGCTCTTGTTGAGGTGATGGAGTTCCTTGTTAAAGAAGCCGCACCTGACGGAGTTGGAAGAGAGATAGCAGAAGAGGTATGACCATCTAAAAGTTTGTTAAGTTACACATAAAAATATTCTACATATTTGCTGCTGATAACATGATGTTTAGATTGATATTTGGTTCAAAAGTTGCAATGATCAATTTGTTGACATTGACTTAATGTTAAATTAGTTGGTTTGCTAATGATCAATTTTTCGCTGTTATATTCTACATCATTGCTTTTAAGGTTGAAAATCAGTTTTTTCTGTATCTGTTTAAAATATACCCTCTTTAACTTATACGAGCATCTCAAACGCTTTTTGATAAATGTGATACTCCATATTTATTTGGGTAAAGAGTAACTGCGCTTAGAGCTCTTAAAAATTTGAATTCATTGACACCAATAGATGTCAGTAACTGTCTTCTCTATATATATCAGTTTGGTGTTGATCTTTTTTTTCCTTTTCATCTTATCGTTTATTTGTTTAATTTTAGTTAAAAAGGTTAAAGTTGGAGTATGGTAATAAGACAGATGGTAAGGAAGTAAAGTTGGAGGATGTGGGTAAACAGGGTAAAGAAGAAGGTGCGGGGAAGCAGTTGAGTAGAAAAAATATATGTCATAAAGGGTCGACGTCAAGACCAAAAGAGTGGCAGTACCTCGAAATATCAATTGAAGAGATAAAACAGGCAGCCAAAAATTTCCAATATTGTATTGGAAAAGGTGGATATGGTCTTGTATACAAAGGAAAACTCTACAAGTCAGGTAAACCTATCCCGGTGGCTATAAAACGGTTAAACGAGCAGTTTGGACAAGGGTTAAAGGAGTTTTTAACCGAGATTCAGTTACTTTCTGGTAACAAACATCCAAACTTGATATCTCTTCTTGGCTATTGTGAAGAAGATAAAGAGAAAATTTTAGTTTATGAATATGCAAAGCGTGGAAGTCTGGATCAATATTTGAGGCGTGACAATACCACTAATTATACTCTTACATGGCACCAAAGACTCAAAATATGTGCTGGTGCGGCTCGTGGGTTGGCTCATCTCCATAATCATGTTGGAAAGAATATCCGCATAATCCACCGTGATATAAAAAGTGCGAATATATTGTTAGATAAAAATTGGGTAGCAAAAATTTCTGATTTCGGGTTATCTAAGTTAAGTTTGGCTGGATTACATAGAAGCGCTGTTATTTCCCATCCATGTGGCACAATGGGCTACTGTGAACCAGAATACATGATTACTGGCATCTTGACGAAAGAGTCGGATGTATATTCTTTCGGCATTGTACTATTTGAAGTACTATGTGGAAGATTGTGCGGTATAAAAGACAACGATGGTATCTTATTATCAGGCCCTTTGGTTAAAGAGTTCTACGAAAGGAAGAGATTGGAGGAGATTATTGATCCTAGTTTGAAGGAACATTTCAGTTCAGACTCTGTGAATAAATTTTCAGAAATTGCGTATCGATGCTTACATTATGATCGAAAGCAACGGCCTCCTATGGATCTTGTCGTGAAAGAGCTTGAAGACTTGCTCGAAATGGAAGTATGAATTCTTAATGCTGATAACTAGTCACAACACCTATAGTAGTTCTGCTGAAACAAAAAGGCTTCTTGGCCCTGCAGTATGTGAGTGACCCATCAGCCTAGAGGTTGTGGGTTCAAGTCTCGTTGGAGACATGTGAAGATGCTCATGTTGCCAGAAGTTATTTGATTTTAGCCATATAAAATTTGTGATTTCATACAAAAGTTTGTTAATCACGTAACTTATGATGTTCAACAGCTTCCTCAGGTGATTACCGTTGGTTTGAAAGTGAACATGCATTGTGAAGTTTGTGCTCAAAAGATCAGAAAACGTATTCTTAGAATGAAAGGTTTTCATTTCTTCTTTTTTTGAGTAATTAATTCATTTTTTTAACCAATATTGTATCTTGTTTGACTTGCTTTTCTATTGCTTTCATTTTAAACCATCAATTTTAGAGAATTGAATTTATATGTATACGTTATTTTATTTTAAGAATACCAATCTATCATAATCTGTATATTCCCTTGATTTGCATCTATAAAAATTCATTTTGAGATTCTATATCTCATTATTTGAACTATGGATTTTAATATTAGTCACGATATTCCAATAAAATCCCAACCACCTAATAATGAATCATATTGTATATTTATTCATATATATTTTTAACAATTTGTATATTTTTTTGTTGTACACACTACTACAAAAATGGACATAGAGCCCCCTTAATAGAGCCCGGTTTTAGTGAAAAACGGGCTCTAAAGGGATTCCGTGTTATAAAAAAGGGTATAGAGCCATGTTTTCTCTTACAAAACCGGGCTCTATGTTGAAAAACTTTAAGGCCGCGTTTTCTTCCTCAAAACTGGGCTCTATTACTTGTAAAGAGCCATGTTTTCTCCAATAAAACCGGGCTTTATCTATTAAATTATTAGAGCCCTGTTTTCATTTCCAAAAGCGGGCTTTATCAAATGTTGGTTTGTAATCTTCTTATGGGCGGTTCTTCAAAAAATGAAACGAAAATACTTAAATTTTTGGGCGGGTTATTTCCTCCCCAAATTTCATTATCTTCACAAAACCCTAAACTTTTCCCCCCTCTTCACTTTCACAACCCTCTAACCTCTGTGCCGCTTAATACCACATTACCACCACTTAACCAATGTCGCACACCGTTGCCGTCACAAGCCACCTTCATCACGCGACCAAGCTAGCAACAAACTAATTGAATTAGGAGGTACCAAACTGCTACAATTGATGTTGTTGTTTAATTAACCTTTTTAATATATCTCATCAATGTTCCTGTTCAACTTGATTTTGGAATAAGTTATGTTTGTTTATACGTTTTTTTGTATTGTTAAGTAATAAAGTCTTGATTTTGGAATGAAATTGTTGAAATTAATTGTTTTAAGCTCTGTATGTGATTTAAAATTATATGACACAGAAACAAATCTTTATTTCCAGTATAAAGACAATATAATCAGTTGTAAATGGGTATTTTGGTTGTGTTATTTTCTGTCATAAATGGGGTGTTTAGTAAAACATTTTTTGCTCTCACAAATAGGGAAAAAAGAGAGTGTGATACTTAATGTTGGAGGCTTGATCAGGTAACTTTATCTTATGTGATACTTAATGGTGGACTCTGTGTTTGCAATGATGAATAACCCCAAATAGGTAGCTCTAAAATTTGTACTAAAAGAAAGTTTATAAAGATGCAAAAGAGAGTTCGTTTTGGTTTGTCAAATATCTACAATAACACACATCTAATCCATTTCATTGATAAAGTAGATGATGTCTGAGATATTGTACTTCTGGATTTAGGCGTAGTAGAATAGTAGATACAAACATCATTTTGACTTGTGATTTTTAATTAAAAAAAACATATCAGTTACACCTTTTTTTGTTTATGTTAACCAAATCAACTCAAAAAATGGGACATATAGGAATTGAGGATAGGGGAAGAGCAGTTTGATGGACAAAATGATAAAATCTCGTTTCTTATTGATAGTTTATGTCAAAATGTTTGATTAATGTTGGACAAAAACAATTTCATCATTCCGATTATGAGGGTAACCGAGATTGATAATTTTCTTTGTAGGAATATGTACTTGTTTAAACTTTAAACATCTGTCTATTTTGCTTGTGAAATGTTTATAATCTCTTTTATCAACCATAAATGATGACATATAATTTTAACTTTTTTTTTTGGGTCTAAAATGGTGTGTTGTGGCTAGAGATGTAGAAAGCATTTTATATTGTAGCGCTGAGTTTAAGATAAGCACTTGGTTATACTCTTTATCTTTCTCACCTTTTACTTGGTGTTACAGGGCTTCACTAAAGAAATTAACCGGAGACAAGACTTACCTTCTGGTAGTCGACAGGTTTGCAATTAATTTCAGTTCATATCCTATCTTATTGACAAATTATGATAAGTTTTAATAAAAGTTTTCAATCTAACAGAGATGGAGTTAGCAACATTCAGTTTAATGAGGTGTTACCGAATGAGGTACCTAAATTTTTACATTTATAATCTAAATGCTTTAAGAAAATTTCTGTTTCCTCTTAAAATATGAAATTTCTCATGTCACAGGTGTGTATTTCATTGGAGGAAAACTACATGCCACCTGTTACCGTTACTCGTTTCTTCCCGCTGAGCCATTGAGGCATGAAGACAGAGTTATCACTAATAGGAGTGTATTTCATTGGTATGTCTTTACGTCTGTTTTTGTCTTTCTGCCCTTTTATGATCTCTACAAAGTGGGTCATGTTTCTTGTATGTAACATTACTCTTTTCTAGAGTGTAAATGGTGTTGTAGTTTCGTGACTCGACAGTGAGACAATGATATTTAATTCAATTTATGATACTAATGCGGTGTTGATGTAACGCCAAATTAGTCGATTAATTGATAAGTTGTAGAAGTTCATCCCATTTGTTTATGTGTCTGTGTTTGTGAATATGATGAAGCTAGTGGTATGTCTTAAGAAGGAGCTAGTGTCAATGTGCGACTGTTAATTAGTAAGTCTGATGGGCGTAGAATGAACCTAGCATAGGATTGATGAATTGTGATGTGGTAAAATGGTTTAGCATGGTCAAGTAAAGCACCTTGGCCAAAAGTTAAAGTAGTAAACTGTGTTTGGCTCTGTATGTCTTTTGTGTCTGCAAGTCAAAAGTTAAAGTGGTATCATAGTTTGTTATGCTTCCTATTGGCTGGTGTGAGATTTGTATAGGCCATGTTCATTTGGGAATTATTTTCCTGTGTGGGCCTGGTCCCAATTTTACATCAGTAGCAATAAGTCAATTTGTGTGGGCACAAGTGATTTAAGTCAATGAGTTAGTTTCGCCGTATATGTAAATGGGACTGCAATAGTGGATCTAAAGATTTTTGTATAAGCGTTAGTGGAACATTGACATTAGTATTAATGTCTGCTGCAAGTCTCATGTCTACAAATGAATGTTCCAATATTGGAATGGTTCCTTTGGTAATTTTGAATGCTTGTGGCATGTGGTAGGTTCCATGGGAGATATCTATTTCCAGTGGTCTAGTTATCATCTTGGGTTACTTATTTGGTCCTATCTCCCAAGCTATTAGTATGTTTTTTTGGCAGTAGTTTGTACGCCAGTGACAGCTATTATGTATTAAATTTACGTGTTCTGTAAACTTCGGTTGATTTTAATGAGATTAAGTATTGTCATTATTTATCAGTTCTAACTTAATTCATTTTCATGTTGACATAGTCGAAGAAAAGAGCGTTGTCAGTGGAAGAGAAGCGGGAGAAGATGCTTGAGATCTTTTACGACTCTCAAGACTTTTACCTGGTGGTATAGTATGTCATAGACAATTCCTAATTAAGAAACATTCTTGCTATCATGATCTGCTTAGTATGTTCCCGAGTTACTTATTAATATGTTCTTTTGTATGCAAGAACAAACCTCAAGAAAAACTCAAACTTGCCCAAATAAGAGCTGAAGAAGTCGCGGATTTAGCTGTTTTTTCTTCTTAAAGTTTGACATCACGGCTGGAAATATAGCATATAGATAAGCCTTTTACTACTAAGGAGCTGGATGACATCGATTGTGAGCTCGTGTATTTCAGTGTGTTGTTGTGATGTTTAATCAGTGGTATTTAGTATCTTTGGACTCATATTAAACTGTTGTGAAACTGATCTTGGATCTTCAATACATTGGTTTTGATATAGACCTTCATCGTTATGGTTTTGTTATAGTTTTGTTGCTGATTCTGCTTGTTTATGGTTCTGCTGTAAAATATAATGTACACAGGTGGTATTTAACAAAAACTATAAAAGTAAAAAAAATAAATAAAATAAAATAAAACAATAATAATAATAAAAAATCCATAGAGCCATGTTTTGTAAGCAAAAAACAGGGGTCTATGCTTATTAAAAATGGTTTTTTTAATCATATAGAGCAAGGTTTTAAATCAAGAAACCGGGCTCTATTACACATTATAAAGCCCGTTTTTAAAACCGGGCTCTA
Organism: Artemisia annua; assembly: GCA_014162995.1. Taxonomy (NCBI): domain Eukaryota; kingdom Viridiplantae; phylum Streptophyta; class Magnoliopsida; order Asterales; family Asteraceae; genus Artemisia; species Artemisia annua. The sequence goes on along the minus strand of LBNU01005914.1, from coordinate 129,484 downwards.
TGGCAATTCCTAATAGAGTCCCTCCCCCTTTGTGCCCTCATGAAAAACCGGGCTCTATCAACCTGTTCAACCGGGCTCTATGTCTATTTTTGTAGTAGTGACACTAGGGGTGGAAAGTGCGGAACCAGATCTAAAAGCCTCAGAAATATCCGTTAAAGGAACATTTACGGCGTCCGCCCTAGTGGATTACGTACACAAGCTAACCGGAAAACAAGCCGTCATCGTGAAAAAAGACCCCGAGCCTAAAAAAGAAGAAGAGAAGCCTAAAGAAGAGAAGAAAGATGACGGTGGCGAAAAAAAGGAAGAGACAAAGGACGCCCCTGCAGGTGGCACTAAAGAAAAAGATAAAGATAAAGGCAAAAACAAAGAAAAGGAGGAGAAGAAGGATGCGGGCGGTGAAGAAGCTGCAAAACCCGAAGGCGGTCCGCCTGCAGGTGGCGATGATATTAAGGTGGTTGAGCCACGGAAGAAAGAATTTTATTATTACTATCCACAAAATTACCAGGTATGATACAATAACAAACTATAAGATGAAAGCATGTTCAACAACAAAGTTTACCAAAAACATTAAATTCTTCTATAAATTTATTCTTTTTATACAAAATTATCATTTAAAGTCTACTTTTATACTTTTACGACACAAATTATTTTTTAAAGTTTAATACAAAACTACCGCCCATCTTAGTTTGTGACGCATTCTATATTTAACACCAAGTTTTGTCTATATTTTAAAGTGTTGGTGTATTACTTATTACCATAAAAGCATTAAATTTACTAACGATTAATTAATATCTCTCTGTATATCAATCCATTCTAACTTTGTTATCATATCTTTCAAAATTCAACGCCAATTATCTTAAACTGTCACTTTATTACAGTGTTTTGAAAACCGGACTGAATTAGTTTAACCGTGAGAACCGAGAAAAAAACAGTTTGATGACCGGTTTGATTTTAAAAAACCATGCTTTATCAAACCATGCATGTTTCCAAACTGTTTACTTAATGTTTATGGACAATAACTCTAAGATAGGTAAGAAACATTTAATCTTGGCTAACTAATGTAGTTTCATAAATGCGACATTGCCTCGTAACTTAACAAGTAGAATGGTAATGCAGGCATATCCAGCACCGCAAATTTTCAGTGACGAGAACCCCAATGCATGCTCAGTGATGTAAAAACTAATGAAAGGGTATAATGGTCAAGCTAAAAGTGGGTATTATGGCATGTTATGAGGGAAGAAGATTTTGGCGGTGTAAGTGATGTTTGTGTGTAATGTTTATGTGCCATGATGCGGCACCAAAAGTCGAGTTCTGGCATGTTACGACACTTGGTGCTTTTATAGGATTGCATTCATATTTTATATTTTATAGCTACAACTCTTAACTTGTTACCAAAATGCCTCGTTGTTGTTATTATTATTATTATTATTATTATTATTATTATTATTATTATTATTATTATTATTATTATTATTATGTAATAAATAATATTATTATTAATATTTTATTAATAATATTTTTATTTTATTATTATTATTATTATTATTTCTGAATTACATTACGTTGCGAGTCAACCAAACACAATAACAGATTTTATCAATTACAATTACAAAAGATTACAATTCAAACACATTCCAATTCTTTGAATTACAATTCATTCAAATTATAATTCCTTCCAAAGATTATAATTCCTTCAAAAACATTCTGCGAACCAAAGGCACCCTTATGGTTTCTTCAAGAGAGTAATTCTAATTCATTCAAGAGATAAACATGATCAAAATCAAGAGTTAATTCTAATTCATTCAAGAAATTAAATATGCTCCAAATACAGTCGAATATTGATTTGTTTGGGAGCAATGGCCGGGAACACAAGACCAGGCACCTATCATCATATAGTCTAAAAGAAGTAATTTTAGAGCATAGACCTATATTTTGATTAGCCTGTATATGTTGTGTGCGCTCACCCATATGAACAATCTCTTCAATGAAAGACATGTGAGTTCAAAGCTTTCGAGGCTCCAACAACTTATGTCAAGGGTCAAACGCTCTAGTAAAGGAAACTTTGTTTTAATCATGTTAGAAAGTGCACCACTCATGATCACTCCATCTAACGATAATTTTGTCACACTTCCTAATGAATATGTGTTATATGGAATGCGATCTCTTTGATATGTAGAACTGTAATCAAACAAACGAAGATTTGGGACATCATTGATTTCAAAAATATCTTGATCTTGCTTTTTCAAAAATAAAAATAAAAAATCTTCATCTTCATCAGAATAGATACTGAAATCGCCAAGACAATGAAAGTTTAACCTTGATGGTTTTAAACCCCTCGCAATATATAAGATCAATCTTCCCAAGCAAACTACAAAATGAAAATATGTTACTAAGCATCTCATCACTTATTATATTCACTCGTGTCAAGTTAAGTACCCGCAGGACACACATTTGATCACATGAATGATTGATTGGTACTCATGAAAACCAAATCTTTCATTGAGTTGAAACTATATATGAACATACATGCTAAAATAGACTAGTCCACGCGTATAATTATGAGAGTTGCAAACATTTAATTAAGTAATTGCAATCACATCATGCATCATCAGTTTGTAGGCTATTCATGTTGACTGCCAACTTTGCCATAATGATAATTGTTATGCTAACAAACTACAAGGACCACAAAATAAACTCCTTCGATAGATTACACTTTTATATTTACAAATTCACCCTTTTAGATTTCAAAGATTCTCAAGTCAACACATATTCAAACTTTATAAAAATTTCATTCACACTACTTACCATACACCACAGCACACACAATGCGCATAATAAAGTCTGGATCAATATTTGAGGCGTGACAATCCCACTAATTATACTCTTACATGGCACCAAAGACTCAAAATATGTGCTGGCGCGGCTCGTTGGTTGGATCATCTCCATCATCATTTTGGAAAGCATATCCGCATAATCCACCGTGATATAAAAAGTGCGAATATATTGTTAGATGAAAATTGGGTTGCAAAAATTTCTGATTTCGGATTATCTAAGTTAAGTTTGGCTGGATTAGATAGAAGCACTGTTATTTCCCATCCATGTGGCACAATGGGCTATTGTGAACCAGAATACATGATTACAGCTGGCATCTTGTCGAAAGAGTCGGATGTATATTCTTTCGGCATAGTACTATTTGAAGTATTATGTAGAAGGTTGTGCATTATAAAAGACAACGATGGTGTCTTATTATCAGGTCCTTTGGCTAAAGAGTTCTATGAAAGGAAGAGATTGGAGGAGATTATTGATCCTAGTTTGAAGGAACATTTCAGTTCAGAATCTGTGAATAAATTTTCAGAAATTGCGTATCGATGCTTGCATTATGATCGAAAGCAACGGCCTCCTATGGATCTTGTCGCGAAAGAGCTTGAAGACTTGCTCGAAATGGAAGTATGAATTCTTAATGCAGATAACTAGTCACAACAGCTATAGTTGTTTGGCTGAAATCAAAGGTTTCTTGGCCCAGCAGTATGTGAGTTGCCCATCAACCTAGAGGTTGTGGGTTCAAGTCTCGTTGGAGACATGTGAGATAGGTCGTGTAGATTGTAAAAGTTGCCGTCAAAAAAATATATATTGAAAGTTTTTTTTGCTGAAACATATCTTTGTATTCCTTGGGTAAATGCTATAAAAATTACATTTTTCGTGTTCCTGTTTATTTATACTCTTTTTTGCCAAAATTAGTGGCTCCATTGGACGTTTAGGCGTTGGGTTACCGGCTGAACATGTTAAACTTACTTGGATCTAGCTAATTACCCGTGGTATTTTCTTTATGGTGCTATACAGTTATGCTTAAATAGTTTTGGAGCTCAGGTTTCGTAATTTTTATGAAGTTTTTTTGTTAACAGACTTAATTTTAATAAGTTTAATTAGAAGTTTGAAAACAAATACTAGTTATTTCTCATTAAAACTTTTGGACACCTATATCAATATTTGTCAATTGCAATTATAATACTCTAAGAGCAAGCAGGACACTAGCTAAAAGGCGAAAGTTCCTCTAATGAAGAAATATAGTAGCTTGTAAGCATAATATTTAATCTATTCTAGATCCTTAAATTGTACTGGTACGAAAACTTCATATCCGAATATTCCTGGCCACTAATTAAGGGTATGTAAGGGTTGATAAAATTGAACTGAGCTCATTAAGTAATTATCATTTTCATTCATTTTAAACATATGCATTCCTCATAGATGAATTTTTAAAATCATGATAAAATAGTTAATAAGTTAATGCATATATAGTAAGTTCACAACTCTTGTTACTTTATGCAATAACTAACCGTAAATTTAAAACAATGCGTTTGTGATCCAAATTTCATATATTACGCAGAAGGGTTTATTTTTATTTTTATTTATTTTTTTTAAGAAAGAAGTTTGCTCTAACAAAATTTCAGGATATGATAGAGTTCTTAGTTAAATTTTTTCTTATCCGAGCGACAACATATACAATACATATTTATGAAGAAAATTCTATAAAATAAAAATAATAAAAATAATAAAAAAAAAATGCAGCAATTGTTGAGTAGTAGATGAAATAATTCAACCAGTTATGTAGGAGGAACTATATGGAAAACCAATTTAGTTTGAATTCAATCGTAAAGAAGTCGAGAAGATCAGGTGAAACTTTAAGAGAACTTCTCAAAGAATTTGCTACTGCTTCCCATTTTTCGTTACGAGGATTTTTTATTTCAACATCTTTGAGGTAATTAGTTCCAGTAAACATTTTCATTACCTCCCTTACCATGAGCTTGCTGAAGTACTTCTTGTCTGACTGTAAGATGAACAACTGACATGCAGCTATGTGCTTCGGATGGCAAATTGAGAAGATTGCATCAAAAAATGGTGACTGCTCACACAACCAATCACATGAATTTGTTTCAACTGATAGTTTCTGAACATTTGTTGCTGGAAGGACCCTTCTTTTTAGACCATCAATATCGATATTCAATGGCACTGGCACTTGTCTTCCTATTACAATTTCAATGTTGAATTCGCTTGATAAGGTGAGTGTTTCCCTTATTTTAAGAAAACACGAATCGTTAATGGAATGCAATAAATGCAGTTTCATATGGATTTGCTTGGGAACTATGGCTGGAAACAGAAGACTAGGCATTGACATGCCATCATGGTAGAAAAGAAGTAATTTTGGAGCATGAACTTGTACTTTGGTTATCATCAGTGTAGTATACGCTGAATGTATGAACAATCTCTTTAATGAAAGACATTTGAGATCAACGCTTGCAGGGCTCAAATAATTCATTTTAAGGGTCAAACTCTCAAGTAAAGGAAACATTGATTCAATCATGTCAAAAAATGCATCATCTATAATCAACCCATCTACCGATAAATATGTCACGCTTCCTAATGAATCCGTATTAAAAGGAACACGTTCAAATTGATATCTAGAACTGTAATCAAACAATCGAAGATTTGGGACATCATCGATTTCAAAAATATCTTTCTCTTTATCATGATGGATAATGAAATCGCAAAGATAGTGAAGGTTTTTAACCTTGATGGTCTTAAAGCCCTTACAATATTTAAGATCAATCTTCTCAAGCAAGCTACAAAATGAGAATATGTTATTAAGTACCTCATCACTTATATTCACTCGTGTCAAGGTAAGTGCCCTCAGGGACACGCATTTGATTACATGATTGGTACTCATGAAAACCATATTTTCCAACGAGCCGGAACTATATATGAACATCTCGTTTAGGTTTTTCCCGAAGAGTATATCATCTGGCAGTGTGAACGAAGCAAGTTTAACGTCAACTGTGAGGAATATCTTTTTGAGACAAGGTTGAGTTGCAAGCGAGCGGATCCATTTTTCAGCAAGAGAAGTCGATTCTAGTTGGTTCTCGAATGTGAGGAACATGTCAAACTTTTCCATTGGTATATTGTCCCGAGAATACCTTCCTAGGGTGTGATCAATCCATTTATTGCAGTTTCGTAGTTGTTCTTTGCTAGCAAAGGATGGAGTTTTATGAAACCGGAGGGTAGGGTTTGTGGACCAAGCGTGAAGCCATGACTTGGACAAAACACATGTGCGAGCGCCTTCTTTTTCAGGCAACAACGATTGTATGTGATGGATCAACTCTGGAATATCTTCTAATCGTCGTGTGTGTAGCATCGTCTCTTCCTCCATCTTTGAATACGCTAAGCAATAATGCATGCATATATTTCTAGGAATCTTTTTACATATTTTTAGTATATGAATCATGAAGATCTTATAATTGTCTTATTAATCGTATTAACATATTTAGCATTTGTATATAATTATTGTGGAAAAGATATTTCTAGAAATCCTTTTATATATTTTTTTACTATATGAATCATGAAGATCTTACAATTGCCTTATTAATCGTATGAGCATAGAGTATTTAGCACTTATATACTTAGCTTTGATACAAAGGGCTTAGGGCTGTTTCTTTATCACTTATTTGCCCATATCCAACTACTAGCTTCAAGACACGCTCGATGAGCGGGCTAGCTCTATGAAATTATTTTTATGAAGACCACAACAAATATCTAATGACTTACACGTATATATAAAAACTAGCAGGGTACCCGCGCGTTGCGGCGGCGGGTACCCTGAAAAAATTTTGGGGAAAAGACAAAAATGGATCGGGCAACTTATGTCTAGTCACTTTTTAGACTTTTTTTTTTCTCTTTCCTCTTGTGGATCAGGGAAACTTTCAAAATGAGCGACTCCATATAAGCGCGACACGTGTCCTTAAACTTTGTGAATAAAGTACACAACTTGTAAGTGTGTGTAAGGTATATGTAAGGTATGTGTAAGGTATTTCGTATCGGGCAACTTATAAATACTGGGCAACCGTATTTGGCCAACTGTACATTTTTTGTCTTTTAGTGAACAGTTACTTTAAATAAAATAATATTAAAGGACATCTGTCAACATGTACTTTGGGGCAACTTATGCATTATTGGTGGGCAACTCAAAGAACAGTTTTTTGGGCAACTTATTAATTGGGTAAATAACCATTAAGAAAACACGCACCTTCCCACAACCCATTTGTATCCCACCGTGAAAATGCAAACAGTAAATTCATCCTCTCCGCCTTCCAGATCAAACCAT
>LBNU01005914.1:95849-113804 GCA_014162995.1 Artemisia annua | reverse complement strand
CTTCACAACACAACACAACTTCTTCTTCTTCACAACACAACTTCTTCTTCTTCACAACACAACTACTTCTCTACACTACTTATTACAAGCACAACACAACTATACAAGTAATGTACACAATATACACAACTACACTACAATACTTCTTGCAATTTATTTGTTGAAGGAGTATTCTTCTTTTGCACTTTGAATGAGGATAGATGTGGAGGGAATGAATCACTTGAAACAAGGATTAGTAATCTAATGATCAAAGGGTTTTGGAGGATGTTTAGAGAGATTTGAGATCTGAAATTTTCGTGCAAAAGGTGAGAAAAAAACCGGATTTAAGGTGGTATTTATAGGGGAAAAATTCTGACAAAATCTGACACATGGAGCGTGCCGGTCCCCTTAATTCATGGCCGGCCCCCTTAAAATTAAGGGGGCCGCCCCTTATAATTAAGGGGGCCGGCCTACTGTAACGGCCAGATTTTTTTGTCTTTTGTGGGGAAAGTTTATTTGGTGAAAAATTAACTGATTTTGGTTAAAAATTTGAATTCATATATTTAGTATGATTAAAACATTTTTCTTTATTTCCAAAACTGTTTTTCAAAATTATATAATATGTTTATATAATTAAATAAACTTTGTATTAATTAATTAAATACCCCTTTGATCATGAGATGTATTAAGCACTTGTTTATTATAGGACCGTGTATAACAACTTATTTCACAACTTATTAGCTTATTCTAGATAGAGAAATAGAGAGTAGAGAGAGAGAGAGTGTGGAGGATCATCATAATAAGATAAGAACAATGTGTGTGTATTCCAAATGATGAAACTCACATACAAATGAGGTATCCTATGCCTTATATAGTGCTAGGCATAGTAGTTTCAAGGCTTATACAAGTTTAGTCCTTGAACTTCTAACTTATTATAAATGAACATATAACTTCTTAAAACCCTTTCTAACGCAACCTATTACACGATTCAATAATATAATGACCGACACTTCATAATATAAAAATACAATGCTAACAATCTCCCCCTAAGTGTTGGTCATTGAAGGTTGCGTGACGTCTTCATCTTTGTCTTTAAACTTTAACATTCATTGCTCTTGACGTCTTTAGAAAACATTAGATAAGTCATTGTTCAACGTTCATCGTTCTTTGTTCCTTCATGCTTTGTGATCTTTACACCATGACTTTTCTTTGTTCTTTCTTGTTGTGGTTGTTCATCTGCCTTATTTCACTACTTCGTCTTTGTAGGTTAGTCACCTTTCCAACATGCTCATACATCTTTAGTCTTTGCCATAGATATATTTGTTGTCGTGGTTCTTTCACTTTTATCTTTGTCACTTAACTTTGTAGATTCTTCTTTTTGGCGTAGAATCTTTCTTTGACTATTGCTAACCTTTGATCTTTGTGAGAACTTTCCATTGACGTTGAGATGTATGTATGAGCATGTGGAAACTAGTGTGGTGGTTGTACCTGCATAAAACTTGTTAGTAATAAAGCAACCGGTACTTACAGGTTCGAAATTAGAGATCGTCAACAGCATATTGTGAAGACTTTCTCCAACCCTTACCATGGCCGTTCCTAATCGGATACCCTCGAGAGCTTACACAGACATACCGAAGTACACCCACGATTAGGTGAGTCAATGGAGATCACCCCATGACTGTAGACCGTTTGAATCCACCGTAACACTAAGCGTAACCCACAAGAGATTACCGAAGTGACCTGCTGTCAGGGCTGTTTGATGTTGACCCTGGAAGGAGTTTCCGTTCAATCATTGAGAAGTACATAAGTAAATTCTCTCATAAACGTTCTAGCAGATTGCTAAGACCTGCGTAGGACTCTAAAGTTTACATCTGGCGTCCATTGATGTAGAACAACCAGTGTAATAATATCGTGTGTTCCTATGAGATCTTTTGATGAATCTCTTGGCTCTAGACTCAATAAGTGCACATTTAGTCATCGGAGGAATGGAGCAGAGTACCTCCTTTTCAATATCAACACACTCAGAATGAGTGGTCAATAGATTATGCAGGGTTCTCCGTGAGAATGAAACAAGTATCTTTTGAGAGATACTCGAGTGGCTAGAAGGTTTAAGTGCAGTGCGTCACTGGGTCCATGACGTCTTGTCTTCAATACCGATGTCACCTTAGTAGCAATCAGTAGCATATGAGTTGAACCCGGTGTCTGACCTATGGTTGAATATATGGAGGGCTCATTTCTTTTCACCCTTTCTCATTTCATTTCTCTTTAATTCTTCAACCCCTTCTTTCCCTTTCATTCTTTACTCCTTCTTTTAATCATACCTAAGGACTTCTAATTCTATCTATTGGAATTGTCCTTGGGTAGATCCCTCCGGTTCTGGCGGATCATAGTACGGTTTTTACCTAACCTTAGTCACCTTATATCGCCATGACTATCCTATTGTTGCCATAAACCATTTGCTTGAAAATCTCTCAAAGTGTTTATGATCATAAAACACATTTTTGTTAACACATTAAGAGTTTTGCACTTTTGAAATACTCCCCCTCCACATGTGCTCATGATATGTTAAGATAAATTTGCACATGTTGGGTAGAGTTGGCGCTTTTTGAATTGATCCACTCTTAATAGACATATACCCGAGGGACACGTTTACGTTGCTTAGTTAAAGGGATCCATTATTAGCTTTTAGGTGACAACTAGCCCTAATAACTAACTTGAAGTTGTTAACATTCCTAAAAAGGAAGTTAGACCCGTCATGGTAAACATCTAATTAAGAGTTTCTCGACTTGGTACATTTCAACTTGGATAAATCCTTTCGAATACTAACATTTGATATTTCGTCAATTCGAGAGTCAATTCTGAGTCTTTTCTGAGTCAAGTACAAGACCTTTAAGTCTTAACTGACGAGCTCGAGATTCTTCCACAACTTTTGAACATTTTTGATGACATTTAATCACGTATTCTCCCCCTCAAAAATAGCATACCGTGATATTTTTGATATCAACTGATTAAATAAAAGTATTTGGAGAGAAAGACGGACTTTTTCGCATGAAATTGGAACATTTTCTTTTGATTTTTATACTCCCCTTCAAAGAAAGCATATTGTTTAATCATAAAGTTTAAAATCAATTTTAATGGTTTAGAGGGAGTTTTTTTCTTTGAAATACGAGTTATGTACTGAAATGTACACAAGTCATTTTATTTTGAGGCTAAGTGCTTAAGAAGTTTTTGAAAGCTTTGTTTTTAATTAAGCACTTTCCTTTCTTTTGAAGCCCGGGTTTCGTACTGAAGTATACGAAAGCCATTGATAAGAAAATTTAGAGAAACGACATGTTTTAGAAAACATTTAAATGAACTCTCGCTCAAGCATATGTACATATCCGTGTCATTGTTGAATGGCATTTCTAGAAACGTACATAATATCGATTATACGAGAGACATGTCGTGAGAAGAATATTTTTGGATATTTTGATTTTATATTGTTTTTGTGTTTTTGAAAATTTTCTATTTTTTATTTTGTTTTTGTTGGTTTTTCAAATTTTTTATTTTCTTTTTTCAAAAATATTTACTTTTTATACTCCCCCTTAAAGAAAGCATATTTTTTAAACTTAAAGTTTAAAATCAATTTTAGGGGTTTTAGAGGGAGTTTTTTCTTTGAAATACGAGTTATGTACTGAAATGTACACAAGTCATTTTGTTTTGAGGCTAAGTGCTTAAAAAGTTTTTGAAACCTTTGTTTTTAATTAAGCACTTTCCTTTCTTTGAAAAACGAGTTCTTAGTTGAATTACTATGAATTACTAAGAAGTCATCAATTAAGCTCGGGTTTCGTACTGAAGTATACGAAAGCCATTGTTAAGAAAATTTAGAGAAACGACATGTTTTAGAAAACATTTAAATGAACTCTCGCTCAAGCATATGTACATATCCGTGTCATTATTGAATGGCATTTCTAGAAACGTACATAATATCGATTATACGAGAGACATGTCGTGAGAAGAATATTTTTGGATTTTTGAATTTTATATTGTTTTTGTGTTTTTGAAAATTTTCCATTTTTTTTATTTTGTTTTTGTTGGTTTTTCAAATTTTGTATTTTGTTTTTTTCAAAAATATTTACAGCGAAGCGGTTTTGAAAAAGTTTTTCAAGAGGATTCGAGAAGACGTTCTAACTCCTCAGGGGTTAGGCTTCGCATGCCAATTCGTCGAACTAATTCGTCAAACCTTTCTTTTGGAAGGGCTTTAGTAAATAGATCGGCAAGTTGGTAATCCGTCTTAACGAAATGAATTTCAACTGTACCCTCTTCTACGTGCTCTTTTATGAAGTGGTAGCGGACTCTAATATGCTTCGTCTTAGAATGATGCACGGGGTTGCACGAGATGGCTATGGCACTTTTCGAGTCACAATACATAGGTATGCGGTCGAAATGAAAACCATAATCTGTGAGCTGTGTCCGCATCCAAAGAACTTGGGCACAACACGCAGATAGAGACACATACTCGGCTTCCGCGGTTGACAGTGTAGTGCAATCCTGTTTCTTAGACGACCAGCTGACTAGTTTTTCACCCAAAAATTGTGCTCCGCCTGATGTACTTTTTGCTGTAACTTGATCACCTGCATGGTCGGCATCTGAAAATGCTGTTATATTAAACCCCGAATCCTTCGGATACCAAAGTCCCATGTTAATGGTTCTTCGAAGATACCGAAAGATCCGTTTAACCTCTTTGAGGTGAAGTTCGGTAGGCTTTGCCTCAAACCGTGCTAAGAGACAAACAGCAAATTGAATATCTGGTCGACTAGCAGTTAAGTACATGAGAGAACCAATCATACTCCGATATTTCTTCGGATCTATGGGTTTCCCGAATAAATCAGCACCAATTTTCGGTGAAGTGACCATTGGAGTACCAACAGATTCACAATCTTCCATGCCATGTTTCTTTAAAATCTCAATTATATATTTAGCTTGATTGATAAAAATACCACTAGGGGACTGATGTACTTGTAAACCAAGAAAGAATTTTAGTTCCCCCATCATGGACATTTCAAATTTGCTTTTCATGAGATTTTTAAATTGCTTTGAAAGATTAGGATTGGTTGATCCAAAGATGATGTCATCGACATAAATTTGAACAATTAAGGTGTCATCTTTGTGTTTTTTAGTAAACAAAGTTTTATCAACCGTTCCTGTGGTGAAATTGTTTTTCAGCAAGAAAGAAGACAGTTCGTCATACCACGCCCTTGGAGCCTGTTTCAAACCTTAAATGGCTTTCTTAAGCCTGTAGACGTAGTCTGGATGTTCTTTGTCAACGAATCCCTCTGGCTGCGTCACATACACTTCCTCTTTCAAAGTTCCATTCAAGAACGCAGTCTTAATGTCCATCTGATAGACGGTGATGTTTTTGTGAGCGGCATAAGCTAAGAAGATCCTGACTGCTTCAAGTCTAGCAACGGGCACGAATGATTCTTCGAAATCTATTGCTTCTTCTTGCGGATATCCTTTAGCCACGAGACGAGCTTTGTTGCGGATTACAGTCATTTCTTCATCCAATTTATTCTTCTACAACCATTTAAGATCAAAAACACGTTTCTCAAGTGGTCGAGGTACAAGTTCCCAACTATCGTGTAAATTGTATGAAAGAATTTCATCCTGCATCGCTTCAATCCACGTATATTCTGCCATTGCCTCTCGAATGTTCTTAGGTTCTTTCAAACTTAATGCACATATGTAGATGCACAATTCGAGATCGGTGGCAAGTTGTCTCCTCGTCTGAACTGGCCTGGATGGTTCACCAATGACATGTTCGATTGGATGGTCTTTAGTCCATTTGAGTGTAGAAGGGTACCTTGAATTCAACATATGCGTGTTAGATGGTTCATGTAACCTCGAAGAAGATGATTCAGATTCAGAAGCAAAAGAGTTTTCAAAAACTTCTTCTTCTTCGTCTAACGTAGCATTTTGTTGTGAAGATTCTCCTTGAAAAGTTGAATTTTGATTTTGCTCATCAACTCTTGGTAGAACAATTTCAATCACTGGAGATGCTGGAGTAGATGTTGATGATGATGTTGAGGGAGTTGGTGCTTGAGTTTCGACGGTTGTTGATGCATCTTGTGTTTGTGGTGGTGGTGGTTGTTGATGTTGAGCGGGTGCAGCGGAATGATGTGAAGATGCATTTGTCGAAGTTCCACCATAGTATTCATCAAACATTAACTCGAAGAAATTTTCCAGTTCTTGATTTGTTGGTTTATCTGGTATAGTTGACTGAGCTCCATTAGGTACGAGTCCTGAACTGATATGTCCAGAAGTCTTTCTGTTAGGTTCGGGTCCTAATCCGGAATGATTAGAAGCCATTGGATTAAGCGCGGGTTCTAGAGTGAGTCTCTCAGAAGCCATTTGTGAAATCTCGTTAAACGCCAAAGATATCGTGAATGAGTTTGAAAGATGATTTTTGGTTTTGACTATACTACAACGACAATTAAAATGATACTCGCAATCAGAAAAGTTCTTACTCGCAATCAGAAAAATTCAATGATACTCGCAATCAGAAAAGTTCTTACTCGCAAACACTAGCTGCTTACTCGCAAAAAAATCAATGATACTCGCAAAACCCTAAACAAAACTCGCAAAAGAACAGAATCCAATACTCATACTCGCAAAGCCCTAATTCCCCAACTCGCAAAAACAGTTAACCAATGACCATACTCGCAAAACCCTAGTTTCTTTACTCGCAAAAAAACCAAAAACGTTATACTGATCGAATTTTTTATGCAAAACGATTAGGAAACAACCTTAATAATTCAAGAACCTTGTAAACACCTTTAAATCTAAATGAAACTAAGCAAACCAACGAGCCAAAACAATAAACTACGAACCTAACGACCCAAAAAAAACAACCAAAAGTAATCTTAAACAACCTAAAGCTTTCCCTTAGCGAATGATACCACTTGTAGGACCGTGTATAACAACTTATTTCACAACTTTTAGCTTATTCTAGATAGAGAAATAGAGAGTAGAGAGAGAGAGTGTGGAGGATCATCATAATAAGATAAGAACAATGTGTGTGTATTCCAAATGATGAAACTCACATACAAATGAGGTATCCTATGCCTTATATAGTGCTAGGCATAGTAGTTTCAAGGCTTATACAAGTTTAGTCCTTGAACTTCTAACTTATTATAAATGAACATATAACTTCTTAAAACCCTTTCTAACGCAACCTATTACACGATTCAATAATATAATTACCGACACTTCATAATATAAAAATACAATGCTAACATTTATCCATACCTTGAGTGATTAAGTTGGATATAATGATATAAACTAGCTTAATAATTGTTTACGTAGTAATCTTACGTTTAATGATTTTCCATTTTGTGATCATCAAAACGTAGAGTTATCGAAAAATATAAATAACGTTTTTACGCATTATTTATGTCAACAGATCGCACCACAAGACAAAGGATTTATAGTGGTTCGGCTACAAAGCTCCTCGTCGCCTTACTCCACTCCCCGAGCACCTAACTTGAGAGTTTTCTTCACTATGTCAACAAGCTCCCTTATGGCGGAGAAACCTTACATACCTTTGCTTACACCGTTTAACGACACTAAGCAAAATATCGGGTTCTAATTGTAGCTAGAACCAATCTTACAACTCTTCACAACTTCTACACAACTAGTACACACCACAACTACTTCGCTACTTCTTCTTCACAATACTACTTCTTCTCAACACTACTTCTTCTTCACTACTTCATTTTACTACACCTCAATCTACTTATCACTCTACACCTTTACAAATAATTTACACAACTACCAAACTATATTCACAAATCTACAATACTTCTTAACTAGATGTTGAGGGAGTATTCTTCTCTTGCACTTTGAATGATGAGGAATTGAATCACTTGAAACAAAGACTTATAATCTTATGATCAAAGGATTTAGAAGGATGTTTGAAAAGGATTGGGACTGAAAATTTTCGTGCAAAAGGTGAGAAAAAATTGCAGGAATGAACATGTATTTGTAGGCAAAAGAATTTGACCACATGAGCGTGCCGGCCCCCTTAAAATTAAGGGGGCCGCCCTCCTGTAATGGCCAGATTTTTTATCCTTTACTGGTGAAAGTTTATTTGGTGAAAAAATAACTGATTTTGGTTAAAAATTTGAATTCATATATTTGTTATGAATTCAACATTTTCCTTTAATTACCAAAATTGTTTTTCAAAAAATATATAAGATGTTTATAAGATTTTATAAACTTTGTAGTGTTTAAATAAACTCCATTTGATCATAAAATGTATTAGACATTTGTTTATTCATACCTTAAGTGATATTTGTTGGATGGAATGATATTTGTAACTAAATACTTGTTTACGTAATAATCTTACGTTTAATGGTTTGACATTTTGTGATCATCAAAACGTAGGGATATCGAAAAATATTAATAACGTTCATATGCATTATTTATATCAACAAATATTAAAGGTAATAAGGACGTTATTTAAGTAAAGGGGTCGTGAAGGAGTAGGCAAAATGCTACGACCCGTATTGGTGACTGAGATGTTATGCCCATCACCAACCGATAAAGATGGATACATGCAAGTATTAAAAATTTTACTAAGACTATTAACAGATGCATTAAGGTGTGAGCTCGCACCTGTGTCCATTTTCCATGCACCTGTGACGGGTTCATGAAGGGTCTCGGCAGTGAAAGCATGAGGTAAAATAGTCTCTTGTCCAGGAGGGCTTGTTGGTGCGTGGTGCGTCTGATGAACAGTAACCGGGGCAAAGGTGGGGGCTTTGGGTCCCACATGAGTCTAGTGAATAGTAGTAATGGGCTGTTGAGCCTGATTTACATAACTGAATGGACTAACAATTGTAGTGGCATTATTAATAAGTCCATATGGTCCAAGAGGGTGTGTAGAGTTATTAGATTGGGCTTGAAGGTGACCAAAGCCTGGTGAGGAATAAAGGGTGGTGGGTGGGCTTGGGTGTGGGTTGTAATAAGTTTGGTGAGTTGGTCCATGTGTGGTAAAATAAGTAGAGGGCCTGTTTGTTGTATTACTGGTGATTGCAATGTTTCTAGGAGGCGAATTTTGTGACCTTGTGATGCCTTGTTGACTCAAAAGCCTAAGTACTACCTCTTCAGTATTTCCAAGCATGATGAAAATGTGACAAGATAACAGTAGCAAGATAATGGAGATTGCTTGTCACCTTTGCACAAACGAAAAGAACCAAAACGTAAACTAGCACTTTTAACAAGCAAAAAGTGACCTAGCATGATAACAAGCAAAAAGTAGTGTGGATCAATGACATAGCACCGATCACCAACACGTAAACATAATCGTGGCCTAGCACGAGAACAAGCAGAACGTAGTGTGGATCAATGACCTAGCACCGATCACCAACACGTATACGGGTGTGATTAATTTGTGAGGGATTCGTTAATGGTTTATATATATATATATATATATATATATATATATATATATATATATATATATATATATATATATATATATATATATATATATATATATATATATATATATATATATATTATATATATAATCTAAAGGGGAGTATTAGGTTTTTCTTTGAGGATCGATTCGAGAGGCTGTGATACCATGTAAAGGTTTGTAATATTTATTGATTTGTTGATCTGTTACATACAAGATGGAAGGGTACGTATAAGAGTAATACGTGGCCTAATTATAGTAATTACCAATCAAGCTAATCACTACAAATGTATAGCTAATTGCCTAGTGTACAATCTTATCCAATCACATAGTGTATAATCTTATCATGAAGTGTACAGCTAACAGCCAAATGTTCGACCCAAAGTTATATTTCCCCCCAACTTTTTCATTTGGGCTTATTCTACCCGTTAAGTTTTCCAACCAATCCTTTGGCGAGGAAACCAACTCTTGACCAAAGAATAAATTTAACTAAGGGATTAGGGATAATATTCTTGCAATGATATTTCCTCACAAAAAGAAATTAAAATTTAATTTTAAATTGATTAAAAATAATTTAAATGATCTATATAAATTAAAATGATTTATAAATAATTTAAATTAAATAAAAATGATTGTAAAGTATTCAAATACTTTGGTGAAGACATGTCATTGCCAAAAGTAACTACAAAATGATTTGAAATTGAACAAAAATAAGTTCTAAGATTTATAAATGATTTAAATAAATAAAATACTTGTTTATAAATTATTTAAATTAAATAAAAATAATTTAAATGAATTAAAAATGATTTAAATTAAATATAAATGATTTTAAGTAATTAAAAATAAGTTAAGCTAATTATAAATCATTTTAAAATAATTTGAATAAATTATTAATGATTTAATTAAATAGCAGAAATAGGATGGCTAATACCACTTCGAGCTTTCATGGATCTCGTTCTCTAGCTGCCATTTTCATAAGACACTTTGTATCTATAATAATAACGAGCATGGTAGCCCGCGCGTTGCGGCGAGGTTTTTAGATTTTTTTTTCCGTTGTATGTTTTGTGTGATGTGTTTTGTCGGGTTTGATGTTGTCACTTTGTATGTGTAGTATAGTTGTGGATTTGTAAATTGTGTTAAATTCACTACACGTGTCTTATTGGTCTAACTCTTGGCTTTCTGATAAATCATGTATTAAACTCATTTCTTGGCTGCTAATAGATCATATAGTACACTGGAGAAGTCATGCACTTCGTTGATTCTTAAACAAATTTATAAATTAAATTTAATAGGTCATAATGTTTGTTGCAATGAGTTTTTTATTCAAAACTATAACGATACCATAAATTGTAAGCTACATTACAGACACCACGTTTCGTGACTTCAATTGACACCCTGCGATATGGCTACAGTAAACCCCAAAGGTATACCTAAGAAACGAAACTCCATTTATCCATGATGTGTGTAGTTGTTTGTTAAAGGCTGATTCTGTAAAACATCGCCGACGATTCGTGACATCAATACAATATGCTGAGTAAGCTTTCGCCTTTAATTGCAAGAAGAAGCGACACCTATATGTAATTGTTTTAAAAAACAAAGACAACAGATGAATACTCCAGGAGTTAATGAAGCCATATTTTGAAAGCAACATGATAAAGGAGACAAAAAATGTTATTCACCTTGAAGGTCGACATAAAAATACAACACCGAACCGTAACAACAGTATATAAACTTTTTGGGCAGTTCTTGCTCCGGTAAATTTAGCGTCAATGATACATGGCAGTAGTTGATTAATGATCCTCCTGAGGCACAAACTTATATACCTGGGAACATCATGAATTAGTAGCCTCTTAAAACTAAACATTTACGATACATCAAAACATCATAATAACAATAAGTGAAACCCAAGACTAATAAATTCTAGAATTTATTAACCCAAGACTAATAATCTACATTAATTGCCAACTACGGTTAAGTTATATCTTTAACTGGAATTCAAACTTTTTAATATCAGATTATTAATTCCATCATCAACATAGTTATTAAAACAAAATAAACAGTTCGTATTGTACAAAAGCTTTAGAAGCCCATCGACCTTCTGGATGTATGAAATTGGTAGGCCATTATATTGTCTGACTCTATAAGACGATGGTTGTTTATAGTTTTTTGAACTTCGGGAAGACTAAAGATGTCAAGCACCAATTTTCAAACATGTCAAAGATCTGTTTTCAAAATTTAGCTATAAATTCAAATAGACAACATGGTAGAAGCAAAAGATACCTACATAATGATTGATATCAGTATTAATGAGCATACCTTTCTTTAGCGATTTCAAAGAAGTTAGAAATATGTGACCAAAGCATCCGCTCAAATGTCTCCAAAGTACGACCCACTTCTTCAAATATACTCTGTGATATTTCAAATGCAAAACATGTCAATCTTGAAACTTATTTAGATTTGTCCTTGAATATGATAATCATATAAAAATTAAAGCACATGTTTTTTCCTACACAGAAATATATAATAAACTATACGAAGAACCAAAATTTCATTAGATTTGAAGGGCTATGATATGCAATCTGAGTCGTTAGGATTTTCATTATTTTTATTCTTGAGTTGAAATATGTTGTTGATTCAAAATTTCTAGAGTTTAGGTCTCTGAACCAACATATCATTTCAAAATCATATATCTGTTCCACTCCTATGGTAGAGACACATCAGCAGAGCCGTATTATCAGCAAACCAAATCGGTAGCAAGCCGAACCAACAACGACATCAGCAGCGAGTGGCAAGCCACAACAGCAAGTCGGATCATCAACCCACATCAGCAAGTTAAAAGGTAGAAAAAATAGTAAAAGACCGAAAGTAAACTATCAATGAGAAAAAATAGATTATAAAAGCTTACCTTGCATTGTGCACTAAAATGTTTTTCTTCTATGATCTTCACAACTAAAATACCTGATATTCACAATGAAAAAAATGTATTGGTGTTATTTTATTATTATGGCATTCTAATGAAACCTAGTACATACGCACACCTGAACAACGTATACTTTGCACACTGCATACACATATTAGTAGCATATATTTTCTATATGTTAAGTGACAGATTCTCCAAAAATGAATGCAACTACAAATCAGTTAAGTGACATATTCCTACCAGGTAATTCCCGTTCCAATCTGTTAACAACTAAACACCCATCAATCCACAATTAATATTATTCCCTAAAATGGTTCGTGATAACTTATACAACGCCACAATTCGTAGATACGTTTGTGAAAGCTTTTCTAAACTTCCACCAACATCTAAACCGCTTCCACCCACTTGTCTTTACAATCAACACCAATGATACCAAGGCAATTTATAACTTAACTAATTCATGCATTATCAGTCCTCAAATGATATACGCAACAAACACTATAGTACAAAGTTAATGATTTTGTAACAACTCAAATGTTTAACAAACTCCCCAACCCAACTTACCATAGGTATATAAAAAAAGACAGCTATTTAAAGAAGTATTGCACTTACCGCTTCACGCCAATTTGTAGCTTTGAATTTTCTTTGTGCTTCACCATCAAAAGGACCTGCATAAATAGTTTATATGTTGAATGCTAAAATACAAAATTTACTCGGGATATGTATACAATGAAATAACTTTTCTTATGCTACCCATACAATTCTAAAACTTGTAAGATCCACTTTTATTAAATACTCACTTGCTTAAAATAAGCATTCCAGGAAATAGTGTTTGGTCTTTCTAAATCTGTTTCAAAGGTAAAAAAATTTACCTGTATCAAGCTTAAGTGTCAATGTATAACATGAAATTTGAATGTCAAATAGTGACCAGATGCGTACGGTATTTTTACAATCACCGGAATAAAGAAAAATAAAATGTTAATAAGAAGTGGTAATAATCATCAACTTGACATGTCATCATTTGTAAATAATATGTGTTGAGAGAGAGTGACCTGTGGCATGGCATAAGGTAATGAGGAGTACACCCCGGCTGCACTTTACGATAGAATATGGCTAAGTCTGTGGCGACAACGGGCGGAACTATCTTAGGATTGTTGATACCAACGAAAAATATAGCATAATACATGGTCTGAATGACAACAATAGAATACTTGAAATTGTTAAAATTAAGTATGCATCATCTTTTAAGAAAGGACTGTTATACAAAAAAAAAAAATAAAAAAAAAAAAAAAAAAAAAAAAAAAAAAAAAAAAAAAAAAAAAAAAAAATCCAACAACAGTAACTATTTTTTTGAAAAACTTTAGCAATTGAAATATATAAGTAACAACATGAAAATATAAGTAATATTATGAATAAAGCAAGATATGTACCATTACAGTTGCGTTTGAGTTTTAGCAAAGTTTATAAGACATACATTAGCAAGGCAAATGAATTGGAACTTAAAATTATATTACACTTTAGTACTTTTAAAATATCTATCAAGTGTTGCATACGTACCTAGTCACACATCTTTTCTAGTTCATAAGGACGACACGTTTGCCGTAAAAAGGTCAAAGTAGTTTTTTATGCTCCGCACGATACCGCCTGCAAATGAAATCAAGATTCAGCAGCTCCAACTACAACCAAAAAACACTACTCTACTGCTGTTATTTTATATTCTAGCAATATACAAACAATAATGATCAAAAGAAAAGTTGCCACTTGCCATTGCTACTGTCTTTGAAAGAAGATCTTTTATAGGTGTGAATTACACATCTTTATACAACCCATTGTTCTCCAACTGATCCAAAGCCTATTTGCCCTTTTCATACACAAACACAAACTAACAAAATCAAAAACCCACATCACAAATCACAATTCAGAAGAAATTAAAAAAAAAATAGTAAAATCAAACACAATTCAAACAATAATTAAAAAGGGGGTTTTATTACCTGATAAGAATAAAACAATTATTAGCCAAATCTTCTGTGAATAGTTGAGATATCATTGTGAATCAGGATAAGTGGGTGCGGTGGATTATGTATTTCAGGTACACCTAATCTGTGAGTGTAGGTATTGAAAACACGTACGATGATGAACTGATGTTGTTGATGATTCACGGGTGTTTGGGACTTTGATTATTAGGTATGTGTGTTTGATGGTTCAGGGGAGAAGAGACTGGTTTGTTTGGTTTGTGTGTGTGTGTGTGTTTTTTCTGAGGGTCAAGTGGAGAAGAAGAAGAAGTGTGGAGAAGGGTCTGGAACTGGGGAGAGATATTGGGAAAATAACGGAACGGGAAACGGGGTTAGACACTGTAGCAACCGTAAGAGCACTGTTGCAAGCACTGTAGTACCCGTAAGAGCACTGTAGATACAACTGTAGCCCGTTATATTTCTGCCTTTTAGTATATAGAGTAATAATAATAATAATAATAATAATAATAATAATAATAATAATAATAATAATAATAATAATAATAATAATAATAATAATAATAATAATAATAATAATAATAATAATAATAATAATAATAATAATAATAATAATAATAATAAACCACTTAAGGGTGGCCTAGTGGTAAAAGGGCTTGTGACTATCACTTTAAAATGTGTGAGGTCTCAAGTTCAATTCCTGCTAGGTGCAAACAACCTTAAGTGGTCACGCCAACCTCCTGAAAAGGGAGGGCTTCACCTGGTTTGAGTCTGTGTGGTGGTGGGTTCAAACCCTGTGGATTAGTCAGCCAAAAAAGTCGGAAACCATGGTTATCAAAAAAAATAAAATAATAATAATAATAATAATAATAATAATAATAATAATAATAATAATAATAATAATAATAATAATAATAATAATAATAATAATAATAATAATAATAATAATAATAATAATAATAATAATAATAATAATAATAATAATAATAATAATAATAATAATAATAATAATAATGCTAAGAGTGGTGTTTTTATTTTTCATAGAATAAGCTTTTGTATTCAGAAAGGAGTCGGAGCACAACTGGTGTCTAGACTCCCATCCAACTTTGTATAAGCTTATTACGTATCTATGAAATAATTTTCATAAAATAATAATAATAATAATAATAATAATAATAATAATAATAATAATAATAATAATAATAATAATCCACGTATTTATTCTCATATTTGATGTGTTTACGTTGTGCGGCTTCAATCACCGCACGACCCGACACAAAATCAAGCATACCAATTTGCGTCAATGCGATGACCCTGTCAGATCAACACATACATCAAATCCACCATCTCACGAGTAAAGTAACATATCAGGTGGATGTAAGGGTTTGTCCCATTCCCCACTAAACCCAATAGCAATCTCCTTACGAGCCGAAATCCTTGACCGAGAACATATGTCAACAAGAACATCACGCACCTCGTTATGCCGATGTTTAATACCAATAATACCCGTGCACGATACAACATGGTCCCCATAAATATCCCAAGTAAAGACCCTGGAACAAGCTGAGCACGACATCTGAACTAAAAATAAGGGAACACCTAGCCGATAACATAACACACATCGGTAAGTCCTAGCATTCATAGTCTGACCCAACCCGGATATTGGAACCACATTAAGTCAATCTGAAGTGTAGTCCTCCTTTTGCGAACTCAATAGCGCCATCTGTTGAGAAGATAAGGGAAAGGTGGATTCAACCATTTGGGTAACACGTGTGAAATATACATCTGCCAATTTCTTCATGAGTTTAGGGGCAACGATCTCACTTGGGTTACTCAAAAGGTCAATCTCCATTTTCGCATTAAAACTTAAAAGTACACAAGACATCATCAAAGGAAGGTCCAAAAGTTACAATACCAGAATGTCAGAGGAGCTTAGTCTGTAAGCTAGCTGATTGAAGTGTAGAATGAACCCGAAGCCGAGGCTAGATACGTAAGTATAATTTATTTCCAAACACTCGAATTTATATGAAACATAATGTATCATGACTTATAGATTAATTTCTCTTCTTTTCTTTTTTCTTTTTTTTTTGTTTGTAACTACATATATTGAATTGATCAGGTTGCGGGAAGTGAGCAGCTCATCAAAGATTACAATGATTGATAAAGAAATACTTGCTCGAGTCATCAATGGTAAACAACGCGGGCATGTACCTAGCATTGGTAGAAAGGTAGCCGACATTGGAAAGTCCTCGATATTCAGCTCACAATCTCGTCAACAATCCTACTCGTCATGTAACACCCCAACCCGACAAGGGTAGAAATGTTACAGTATGGTGACAATTCAGATACAAACAAATATAAATGCAAGCGGAAGTCTAATCATAAATAACCAAATGAGAGTTAAGTCAAACAATGACTTAAACAAATACATAAGTTCCCAAGACAAAATTCAAATGAAGTACAAAACAAAATCCAAATCCAAAAGTTCTTATCAAACTAGGAAGACTAAGGTCGGTCCACACACAATCTAGCTCTCATCCCAAAAGAAGCATCTCAAAGCTCCTAGCTAAATACCTGCCGCAAGAAAAGAAAATGCGGCTGAGCTTCAAAAGCTCAGTGAACAGATATATCAACAAATTAAATGAAACAGAAATGGAAACAAAGTATGTGCATTAGGAATAACAGAAAAATATAATAAGGAATGAAAATAGATTACAAGTAGCGTATATCAGCAGTTCTACCACGAGCCAAACAAAACCAAAACCAAGAGTCTACTCATAAGTACCCATGGAGTAAGCTACGCATCCAAAATCAATAGGAAAGCATGTATTGCACGACGATCTACAAGCACCCAAATCCATGGAAGTGTCGTAGCAACAACAAATGCAAGACTTACTGCTGGCTGAACTCCCACTCACGCCCGCATGACCCGAAACCAAACTCGAAGATCAAACAACCGAAAAAAACAAAGGGACAGCGCGTGGAACAATCACTCGACCACTCTGGCATCAGCTCCAGGACATTCGCTGCAGCAAGTGCCACGCCATTTACCTTGCATGACCTAGGGAAGGGGTTTTTCGGGTGGGTGCCGTGGTCCGTTGATAAACTGAAGGGCAAAGGGCAAAGTCAATAGCAGAAGAAAAGTAAGATCGGAAAGGCCGGCACCTTAAGTGCATCAACCAAGGGGCTAGTAGCAAAGGTTCAGGTCAATCGTTTATTTCAAATGCAGCTTGGTTTTTTTTTTTCTACTAATCAGAGTTCAATTATTTGTAAGATTTGTGATTTCTATATTGCATAAGTCATTTCAATATTATCATAGTGCAAAGTGCGACAAAGTAGGGGGATTATTGAGAGCGAGTAACGAGGAAGGTTAATCTATTAATTTCTTAAATATTAGTTTAGATTAAGCATAGAGTTCGATGAGATACCTGTGAGAAGTGCAGAATTATTGTCGGTTACCTTGGAGTGCCATAAGGCAAGGAATGCTAAGGGGAGATATAGTATTTTGTTTAGTTTGTAGTGGATGAGTCAAGAGCACTAAAATCACTCCGTTCACGGAACATATTTACAAATTGTAAAACCTAAGTATTGACTGTTTATCTCCTTGTTCTTGGTGTGGGTGTGGTGTT
>LBNU01005914.1:82897-95843 GCA_014162995.1 Artemisia annua | reverse complement strand
GGAACAATGATCGACCACACTGGAGTCATGACATTGGTGCATCAATGCCACGGCCATGTTACCTTCATGACTAGGAAAATGCTCGGGTATAATACTGAAGGGCCAAAGGCAAATCAAATAGCAAAGACTAAGTCAAATCAAAGTATCATAATCCAAGGTGCATAGCAAAGGTTCAGGTCAAAGGTTTACAAATGGCAGGGTTCATAATCAGAGTTCAAATCAAAGGTTCATAGCAAAGGTTCAATTCAAATGGATCATATCAAAGGTTCACAAATAGGAGGGAACATAACAAAGGTTAACAAATCAAAAGTTTAGATAAGCAAGAGTTCATGAGAAACCTGTGGAAAGGTCAGAATATCTGTACCTTATTCAAAGCAAAAGCAAACAAAGATAGATGGATCACAAGACACAAAATCACTCCCGCTTCACGGAACCTATACAAATTAAATACCAAGTATTACTTTAAGTCCAAATAATTAGGTTACTCATTTTAATATGCTTTCCATTTTTAGTAACTTTCTATTATAGGCAGGTTTCCCGAATTATTAAGTTTCCATATTAGTAAGTTTCCTGAAATAATAATTTAATTCTTTAAGGTTAAAATGAACCATTAATAATATTTGATGTTAAAATGATCAATATAATAGTTTAGAGTTGATTTATCAATTTAGTAAAGTTTAGGGTCTACAATGTAAATTATCAAAATTAAATATTAAAAGGTTAAATAAAATTATTTTAAACTTTATTTTAATAATTTAATATTAAGATAATAGTTTTGGACCCGTCATTATAATTTTATGTAATATATTAACGTACCCACGATCTTAATATTTATGCCGCGACGACCCAATGTTTTTATTATCACATGACTCGGTCCACAAATATGCATGCATTCATTCATATATG
This sequence comes from Artemisia annua, assembly GCA_014162995.1. Classification (NCBI taxonomy): domain Eukaryota; kingdom Viridiplantae; phylum Streptophyta; class Magnoliopsida; order Asterales; family Asteraceae; genus Artemisia; species Artemisia annua. Next base: position 94,937 of record LBNU01005914.1, on the reverse strand, counting down.
TAAGATTATTTATAAACTTTCGAATCGAATCGGCATGCATGCATTCTCATTTATCACTTAGCTCGTATAAGATTTGTACAAACAGATTATAGATTGAATAAAAGATAGATAAATTCATAGGTGAAGTAATCATGAAACCATGTCGAATCGAAACAGATAATGGGTCTATTAGATAAGGTTTTAAAAAAAATCATTAATTCATGCGAATCATTCTAATATTTCATGCAACTGTTTTAATATTTCATGTGAACGTTAATTCTATCATTTTATGCAAACTGGTTTGGTTATTTCTTGTGAAGTTATTGATGCGCGTGATGTGTCGTTGCGGTTTAGCAGTTTATTGCCTATTCAAGTTTTACATTTATATTTAGCCGACTTATCAATAACACACACACTTAACGAGCAGTGTACCCGGTCAGTTTGCATATAATGGTAAGCAGAGTGTCGATCACTAAGAGTGGAACGTATTATCTAATTATCCTAATCAGTATTTTCATATCTAAGTTAGCTTTACAGTCTAATCTAATGTTAGGGGGTTCAGCCTGAGAGACTGCCACGGATTTAGTTATCTAATTAAACAATAAAAACTAATGAGAACAAATCAGCAAATAACATAAACGTACACAGATAGATAGTAGAGACAATAAGAAGGTGTAAGAAACTAGAAATTATAAAATATGGTTCTTATGTTTAGTTAGATCAAAGTAAGAAAGAAGAGAATAAGAGGAAGAGTTTAGAGAGAGAAAGAGAGAGAGTTGGGAGTTATAGAGAGAGAAAGTGAAGAGAAAAATAGTCATATGATTAGAAGCTCCAACCCTTTCCCTTGGGTGGGAAACGGTATTTATAGATACAATAAACGCTCTCCTTCGAGCTGTGGATCAGGCATACAGTGGGTAAAGACCCGTCCTTCTTCCACGGTGTTACTTAAACTAAATTAACAACTACCTTATTATGATAAATACTACGAGCTACATGATGCTAATACAATACTCGGGGTGACCGAACCTTCTATAGAAAAACATATTCCTAACAATCTCCCCCTAAGGGAGGTCACCCCGGAAATTAAAATTGAGAACTCTAGCATCTAAATCTTTGTAGATTTCTTTGTAGCTCGTAGCCCGTTGATTCTTCACTAACTTTGTGCTTTCAGCAGTGAACTTAAGATGGCTTGTATAGATTGTTGGATGATCCTTGTCATTACTTCGTGTTAATCATCCAAAAAGAGTATCTTTAAGCTATCTTTAAACAGCATCGTCTCTATATGATTTGGACATCTTTGTAGTGGCATGCTCACACTTTCCATGTTCATGATCTTCCGCATCAGAGTTGTAGAAGCATAGTTGAAGCCCATTCCATGATCATGAATTCTTTAAGACTGATGTTGAAGTGTGAGCATGAGGTGATGAATCAGCATCATTGTTGTCCGCCATTTGCCTACTCCGGTGTCTCTGGTGGTGAACCGCCTTTCCACATGCTCATACATCTTTGTAGAGTAAATCTCCATGGTTGTACAGTTCTGCATTCTCCTTGTAGACGTAAGAATGAGCATGTGGAAACAAGAGTGATGTTGGTGATATTGATAAGGTGGTATGTTGAGTTGGATGAAAATTGGTTAGTAATAAACATACCAGCACTTATAGGTTCGGACTTCGAGATCGTCAACAGCATAATGTGAAGACTTTCTCTAACCCATAGGGCTTTCACTGACATATCGTAGTACACCAACGATCAGGTGAGTCGCTCGAGTTCACCCCATGACTGTAGACCTTTTAGAACACCACCGCGAACACTAAGCGTAACCCACGAGAGATTACCGAAGTGACCTGCTGTCAGGGCTGTTTGATGTTGACCCTGGCAGGAGTTTCCACTCAATCATTGGGAAAATACATATGTATATTCCCTCATAAGTGTTCTTGGCAGATTGCTAAGATCTGCGTAGGACTCAAAATATTACAACTGGTGTCCTTAATGTTGAACAACCAGTGTAGAAATATCAATTGTTCCTATGAGATCTTTTGATGCATCTCGTGGCTCTAGACTCGATAAGTGCAATTTTGGTTATCCTATTCGGAGACTAGGGAGTGGTCTCCTGTTTCAATATCAACTAGCTCTAAGAGACAAGTCGATAGATTACACCGGTTCCCCGTGAGAATGAAACAAGCTCTTTTAAGAGAACTTGAGTGGCTGGAAGGTTTAGTGCAGTGCGTCACTGGGTCCATGACGTCTTGTCTTCAATACCGATGTTACCTTAGTAACAATCAGTAGCATATGAGTTGAACCCGGTTTCTGCCCTAAGGTTGAATAATTGGAGGGTTATTTCTTTTCACCCTTTCTCATTTCATTTCTTTTTAATTCTTCAACCCCTTCAGTGCTTACCGAGACTTCATTACTAGAACCTTGTTGGGTTTGTTCCAGTCCTAGCTCAATCTCAGTCGGCACACTTCCCTTTCTCACTTTTCTCCTTTTTTCAATCATTCCTAAGGACTTCTAATCTATCTATTGGATTGTCCCTGGGAAGATCCCTCCGGTTCTGGTGGATCATGGGAGCATATACCTAACCTTACCATCCTTATAACTCTATGCATTAAATTAAAATGGTCGGTCTTTTGGTATCTTTCCACAATCGCCATATAACCAAATCATTAAAAATTTCTCTCAAAGTGTTTATGATTAAGAAACACATTTTGCGCACACTTTGAGAGTTTTGTATAATTTTCAAACGCTCCCCCTTAACATGTGCTCATAGGTTTTAGATAGAAATTTGCACATGTCAGGGTGAGTTGCACTTTTGAATTGATCTACTCTTAATAGACGTATACCCTAGGGACACGTTTACGTTGCTTAGTTAAAGGGATCCATTATCAGCTTTTAGGTGATAACTAGCCCTAATAACTAACTTGAAGTTGTTAACATTCTTTAAAAAAGAAGTTAGACCCGTGAAAGTATACATCTAAGAAGAGCTTCTCGAAACGGTACTTTCTACTTAGACCAGTCCTCTTCGAGACACGCTTACATCACTGGTTAGACCAGCTTTAAATTATTACCCGGCCAGGACTAGTCCTTTCGATTCACGACATTTCATGTTTCGTCAATTCATGAGTCAAATCTGAGTCATAATCAATTCACGGTTTCTACTTGTTATTGTAAAAACACGCGAAAGACTCTTAGCCACATGCTCCCCCTCAATATGTGCACATTGATTGATTCAATTTGAAAGTTTTAAAACTTTAGCACATATGGAAGAGCGTAGTTTTGAGATCAATTATTCACCATTTGTCCACTTGCTCCCCCTCAATATGTGCTTTGATTAAAATTCAAACACTTTAAAATTTTAGCACATACGGGAGAGCGTACCTTTAAGTCCAAAAACATCACATTTTAAATAAGATTTCATATTTAAATCACATTCTCTCTCCCGATCAAAAAATTTCAAATCTTTTGAGATTTTGTGATCCCAATTGATTTAAATGATTTTAGAAGAAAATGGGAGAAAATGTGGTAAAATTTTAACATGTACTGATTTTAGACACTTTTTCACTGCTGCTGGTGCACAAAGTTTTTAAAGGGGTCGAAATTTTGAGCAAATACGCTCCCCCTCGATTAATGACCCGATTTCTATTTAAAGAATTGGAGTCATTAGGTTGAGCGGTAAGGTATTTGTAAAAATTTAAGTTCAATAGCCACCTTGTAAACCACAAAAAAAACTCTCTTGAAGAATCATAAGAGAGAGATTTTAGGATGAAAGAAGACTTCTCTTCTTTTTCTAGAAGTGATGCACTGAAACGTACATCAAATCGAAGAAACATGGATATAAAGTAATCCATGCCCGAGTGAACATCACCCGGTAAGAGGAACAACCGTCTTTTTGGCGACATGCTTTCCCCATTTTTAAAAGCGGGTTGCTATCTGAAGTAATAACAAGCCATAATTTTACGAACGGGTGACAGTCTGAAATAACTGCAAGTCATAAAGACAAGTTTCACGTATTTATTATAACTTCTGCTCGAGCTTCATTTAAAGTTCCGTGCCATTAGTAAATGACATTTCTAGAACCGTAAATGTTATCGATAAACAGAAGACATGCCTAATAAAGAACTATTTTTGGTATTTTTGTGTTTTACAGATTTTTATGGTTTTTGCAGGTTTTATATTTTTGTATTTTCTTTTTGGTTTAATAATATATATACAAAATATGTGAAGCGAATCCATTACTCCTCATTCTCTTCCTGAAGACATTTGAGTGANGCCATTAGTAAATGACATTTCTAGAACCGTAAATGTTATCGATAAACAGAAGACATGCCTAATAAAGAACTATTTTTGGTATTTTTGTGTTTTACAGATTTTTATGGTTTTTGCAGGTTTTATATTTTTGTATTTTCTTTTTGGTTTAATAATATATATACAAAATATGTGAAGCGAATCCATTACTCCTCATTCTCTTCCTGAAGACATTTGAGTGATACTGGCGTGAGACTCTTCATACCAAGTTGCAGGAGAATAAATTGAAACCGTTCTCCTGGGAGTGCCTTAGTGAAGAAATCTGCCAGCTGAAACCCTGCCCTCACGAAGTGTAGTTCCACAACACTTCTCTCAACTAATTCCACCACACCACTGGAGAATCCATTTGCCAAGAGAAACATTGACAGTATATCGTACCATGCCCTAGGTACCTGCTTTAGGCCATAAAGAGCCCTTTTTTAGACGGTAGACATGGGTAGGACGATCAAGATACACAAATCCTTTAGGTTGGCTAACATAAACAACTTCATTCAGCTTTCCATTTAGAAATGCAATTATCATTCCCATTTGATAGACCGTCTAGTTCTGACTTGCAACATTGGCGAGAAATATTCTGATAACTTCAATACAAACAACCAGAGGGAAAGATTCCTCAGAATCACTACCTTCCTTTTGATGATAACCCTTAGCAACAACCCTTGCCTTGTATTCAAAACGTTATCATGCTCATCAAGTTTCACCTTGATGATCCACTTAAGAAGTATAATTAATGCGCAATCTGGAGGAGGTACCAATTCCCATACTTCAAGTCGATAGAACTCATGAATTTCTTCTTGCAATACATTAAACCAACAGCCGTCTGATATAGCAGTCTTGAAATCTTCAGGCTCAACTTTGGATAGTACGGAATTATAAAAGCACCACAAGGCATGTGTGTTAACTTGCCTTCGTGTGGACACCGGTTGAGAAGGATTCCCAATAACGTTCACAATCGGATGGTTATTGGTCCATTATCAGTGATGATCATGTGGTTGTGGGTAGGAAACTGATGTAACCGTGTTAAGATCTCCTGAAGAAGATGTCTCAGATGAAGATTCAGGAGCAAATATGTTTTTGAACGGAGCATCATCAGGTGGAGCAAATGGATTTACTTCAAAAGAATTGTAGACTGCAGTACCTTGATGTACCGAAGGAGATTGAATGTATGATGATGATGATGAGTGACTTGCTGATGGAGTATCTTGAGCAATTGAAATATGAAAAGATAGACCATTTGGATCGTTTGGAACATGAGCTGTGACAGCTGGTGGTACCGGTGTATCAACAGTTAGCGGCTCAAAATATTCATCAACCATTGGATCAAACAAGATCTCCAAATCCTTAACGGTAGGTGGTACATAAGGTACATGCAGGAGTGGGATTCTGTACAAGACCTGAACTGATTGGTTCAGGTGACAAAAGTTTGGATGCGGGTTATGCACTGATGTGTACAGGAGCCGTTTGCTCAGTCAGCTCATTGAATGTGACGTGAATTGTTTCCAAGATTTATCGGGTTCGTTTGTTGTAGATTCGGTATCCCTTGCGATCTGGTGCATACCCAACGAAGAATCCAATGTCTGCTTTAGCTTTGAGTTTTCCCAGATCTTGACTGTCACTTGTTGGATAGTATGCGTCAAGGATTAGTTTTTGGGTGTTACAAACTCAGTTCCATTATCGGTGAGGATGATTCTGATGGTTTTGTTGAGTCTCAATTGCAATTGTTTGATCAGTTTGATGATAACCTATGGAGTTTCATCCTTGGTTTTCTAAAAATTCACCCGTGTAAACCGACAGTAGTCATCAATGAAAACTAGAGCTTATTACTTCCCTTTAATACTCTGCACTCTCATTAGTTTTCAAAGATCCATGTGAAGGGTGTGAAGAACTTCCGTGATGCTGTTGACAGTTTTGGGTTAGTGGGTATGCTTCTTGCTTTTGCTCAGTTAACAAGCCGAACAACGATGATTCTTTTCGAACTTTAATCTGGGTATACCTCGTACAAAAATCCTTGCGAGCAAGATCATTGATGGTACCAAAGTTCAAGTGATTTAAACGTCGATGCCATAGTCATGATTTGTTCTTTGAGTCCATCCAATACTTTGATGAAGCATGTGTGTTTACTGAAGGCAACTTCAAGATCGGAATCACACAATTGACCAACAGAAGCCAAGTTGTGACCATGTCCTTCCACGTAGTATACCATGAGGATTTACATTGTCACCAAAGACATAATCTCCATAACCCATAATTGCCCCAAAATGGTCGTTCCCAAATCTAACTGACCCGATAAACTTATTCACGAAATTCTTGAGCTGTGAGCGATCCCCGATCATATGTTATGAGCAGCCTGAGTCCAAATGTCAAAGGACGATTTGTACGACCTGCATTTGAAAACAGACAAAGAAAGAGAGTTTGGAGTGCCGGATCCCCAATTTAAGTTGGGTTCTGTTATGACCAAGAATCACTATTCAGGTGGTCGAGGTTGATCAAAGATGATGAATATCTTCATGGTTTTAGAGAGAGAAAGTAGAGAGAAGGTGAGGTGATATATAAGATATTATTATTAAGATAGATTATGTTGCACACCCACACCCCTCAAGTGAAGCCTTAAGGGGTTTATATAGGGCAAACATAAGACAACTATTACAATATGACATTAGTAGTCCCTGCACTATATGCATTCTAGTTGTCTACTCCAATTCACGTAAATATCGCTCAGCTTCATTTCTAACAATCTCCCTCCAGCTGGAGATATACGTGAATTGGTTACAATGATCCCTACAAGTAAAATAAAACAATCAAAGTAAGCGCAGCAATGCTGAAGAAGACTTCAAAGCTCTTTATCTTCATAGATATCCCCAACAATCTTTCTTTACTTGCAGACGAATCATGTACTAATCTAATTGGGTCATTACTCCCTCCCAATTAGTAGTCCCTTTTCATTTACATACTCCCTCCTAAATTGACAACCCGTTTGATATAACCTTGATGCTTGTTGAAGAAGTGTCTCTGAATTCTGTTCAATTAGTCTTCAGTCTCTTGCACAGCGGAAAATAGATCATAGACTGATAATATGTAACTTCTTCGCGGGTTAGTTTGGGGAGCATCATATCGACATCTTCAACTCACTTAGAATGCTTTCAGTTCTTCAATAAAAGCGCCGATGTACACATTTCTCCCTCCAAGATGATGACGATCTTTCGAAATCATCATAAATATGTGTACATAAACATATCAACTGAAAGAAACATACAAATCAATACCCCATGAGTTGATGTCGATAACTATTCTCTCTACAATTGTTCTCATATCAACCTCTTATCAAACCTCTTTTCACTTCCTATGGCTAATAGTAAGTGACCACGTATGAAGACAACCCGATATGACAAACTTGAGATTGAAGTAAAATTCCCAGACTTGTGACTTATGCTTGTACTATCCTGGATTAAGAATCTATACTGAGCACATCTCTCCTTACTAAATAGGTAGTGGCATATACCCATCCTTCCATCCTTTCTTGTATATATCCTCCTCTTGAACAATCCACAATTTTATGTGACACTGAGCACTATAACGTAACTCCTTAAAGTGATAGCTATTGTGAGCATTAAGAACATACTTATGCGTTTATAGATCTCACACATAACTAGATGTCCAAGTCTTAATCACTATATCATGAATGCTTAAACAAGGATCTCCAAAAGTCTTTCATCCAACCAACCCCTAGAGCTTGAGATACTAAGTACACAAACCCGTAAATCGTCACTTCAAGCTCAAATAAGTAATAAACAAATGATCCCCGTAGTCACATTTCGACAACGTTTAAAATTTAGCCATGAAGTTATGTATCATGATTCTTTATCAGGATCTTTTTAAGCAAAACGTGGTGTGTTTTGAGATGTGATATATTGGTATTCATGTAATGAAACAATGAAATGAATCATGTTCTATATAAGGTGTACCAATGATATCAATGTATTGGGTGATGTGGTATTAGGGTTTAGGTTTAGGTAGTAAGGTTGTGATAAAATTTCGGCAGAGTTTCGGTTAGGTAAGTTCAAGTGAGGTCCTTACTCGATGAACGATAAGGATGAACCAGCCTAACTCGGCAAAACAAACACAATACGAAACATGAAACTCGTACTCGAAATACCATACTTGCAATCCATAATCACAAGAATGTAACCAATACTCGCAAGAGATGACCCAAACTCGCAAGAAATAAACCATATTCGAAAACTATATTCCATACTTGCTAAAATCTGAGCCAAACTCGCTAAACCCATCCATACTCGCTAGAATGGAGCCCATACTCGCTAGCTTAGATTCCAAACTCGCTAAAGACTGACCATACTCGCTAGCTAGGAACCCATACTCGCTAAGTCTCATACTCGCTAGAAAAACTCATACTCGCTAGAATGTGTTCCATACTCGCTAAGTTCCATACTCGCTAGGAAACTCATACTCGCTAGACGTTTTCCATACTCGCTGGACTAAGAATGATACTCGCTAAGTTTGCAGCCATACTCGCTAGAATTTTTAGCCATACTCGCTAGAAATTTTCCAAACTCGCTGGACTTTGATTTCATACTCGCTAAGTACATACCATACTCGCTAGAATCTGAGTACATACTCGCTTGAATCCAAACTCGCTAAACTAGGGTTTGAGTCGTACGAGCAGCCACAAACACCCACGAATACCTACGAAAATCACCATAAAAACCCAAAAACCAAATCACACAAACTCCTAGTAGCCTATACGAAAGATCTAGATGAAACCCAAAGTTTAAACACCCACGAATCTAACCAAACCAATCGAATAGCTTCAAAAACCACCCAAAAACACCACGAGTCGCCCCTGGTTAGCTCTTGATACCAATTGTAATATCCAAGAATCATTCTTCAGGAGGTCGGGGATGCTCAAAATAAAGGTTAAACATGGTATATTAGATTAAAGAATTGGGGAAGATGTGTGTGTTTTCTAGAGAGAGAAAGAAGGAAAACACACACACTTCTTATTACAAATGAACATCCAACCTCTCCTAGTTGCAACTAGGAGATTATATATACTACAAAACACTAAAACTATGTCCTATTGACAGAACTAGTCCTTGTGCTTTTAACTAACGCAATTTCCAACATATAACATTATTTTCAGGGCTAACAGGTTCCAATTGGTTAGTGCAAACAAATTCTTCAGCCACAGAGGCCATAGGTGCATTCGTTTCAATAGTGGAGGTTTCATTGGTAGATGCAAAGGGCCTAGTTAAAGGACAATACGCCTCTAAAGGGAAAGTTCTACCAGTTGGCTTCCATTTCTTAATAGGCACTACTTTAGAGTTAGTTATCCTAGTTAAAGGGCACTGTTCTCCTAAAGTGAATTTCCTTCCAGTGGGCTTCCATTGATAACCAATATTGGCAAATAGTTTTCCTGTTGCTTTCCAAATTTGCTTAACTTGTTTAGCTCTCCAAACTTTCTTTACTGGGGTTTTGTTGGATGACTTTAAAAATTTCTCAACACATTTATCATGATTAGCCAAAATTAAGCATTCATTACATGTTTTGCAAAGTGATTTAGGGTTTGAATTATGATTCTTTTTGCTCAAAACCGACTTTTTGTTCCTCATGTGGTCTTCTACTTTCTTCTTAAAAACACTTTTAGCTGGTGAAGTCTCATCATTTTTTATATTTCTCATAGGTTTTGACTCTCTAGCTTTAGTGTCACTATTAATTCCTATAGAAGGACTGATGGGAATCTTAATCTTTATCACTTTCAGCTGCTGAACAAGTTTAGATGTGTTGGGATCTGAAGTTTCCAAGGGTGCCTCAAAGGTTACATGCTTGTTCTTAGTCATTGAGAATGATGCAGTGAGCCTATCTTGCTTGTTGTCATTCTTAGGACATGTACCAATGGCATACTCTAAGAGCTCCTGGGATCGTTTAGTGAGAAAGCAGGCATCTAGAATAGCAAAAAAGAGAGAGGATTTTCTTTTTATGTTTGTTTATATTTTTGTTATTTCGTTTTTTTAGCTTAAGTTGAGTCGAGTCTTGGCTTTAAGCAACATTGTATAGTACATGTATTTGGATCATGATAATTAACTTACCACCAGTAGAAAATACCCTTTATTCCAACCAAACCCGTGTTTATCATATCCCTACACCTTAACAATTACAACCCTTTGGAAAGGCCCTCTTTGATATTTATCTTAGGGTGCTTACGCCTATTTGGAGGAGTATTGATCCTGCCTCCCAAGCCTATGGTAATCTATTTGCTATGACAGGTAGTTGAGTGATTTTATTCATTTCAAATGTAGTTGTATAGGTTTATAACACCCGAGAGATGAAAGTATCCAAACACTATTTGTGAGGTGCTAGTGTATGATTTCCGTGCTTATTATGAATTAGGGTCGAGTAACTATTTGTTGTAATTACTTTTATATTAGTGTTAAATGACGCCTAACTCATATTTTGATTGGAATAAAAGCCTATTTGCTTGAGGACAAGCAATCTCAAGTGTAAGGTATTGACGGGTGAAAGTGTACCCGTTTTAGGGGGTCATTTAAGCCCAATTTCGTGTTAAATATGAGCAAATATTGGCTTAAATCGTCTTTTGTCAATTTTAGGTACTTTTGAGAAGAATTCTGGAAAACACATTCATTTGGACCGTTTTGGGCATAAAGTGAAGAAAACGACAAAAGTCTTCAAAAGAATGCCCCGGGCCTTGGAAAATTCTTCCTGAGGCGTCAGAGTCAGCAAGGTGACGGTCAGCCAACCAAGACAAAGGAGTGGATTCTGACTATACGTGACGCCCTAAGAGAAAATGTGAAATAACACCGTGACGGGCGTCAGGTGTTAGGGAGATGTAGGCCGTCAGTGTAAAGCTAACAAGAGACGCCCAAGAGCTATTTTACAAGTGCGGCGTGCAGAGATCGGATTCTAGGTGATCCGAGAACCCTAATGGCGGCGAGCTGACGGCGTCAGAGCCTATAACACTGACGCCCGTCAGAGATGTATTTTCTATATATACTTTTCTATTTTTAATTCATTAGTGTGCAACTTTTTGGGAACAAACCCCTAGACGATTTTACAGCCTTTTCAAAGGGTTTTTCACCCTTTATCTCTTCCCATGTTCAATTAAAGATAAGTCTCCCCTTCCAAAATTAATCAATATGTCTATGTGTTGGTTAATTATACTTATGCTTTGGTCTTTCAATTAACATGCTAGGCTAGATTTATCTTGTGTTGTGCTTAGAGTCTAATGAAACCTAACTATTGATTATTGGTTGTTGGTGTGTTATTAATTGTATTGGATGATTGTTTATCGATGTTAGGCTCCTTAAAAGAAACTGGGCTAACCTCCTATACGGTAACATTGCTTGAATGTCTTAAGAAACATGAACCAATGCGTACTAGGTTATTATGGTTGTATTTAATGCATGAGCCCGAAATTCTAATGACCCCCATGTTAGGAGCTTGCTTAGCCGGCTCGACCATAGGAGTGAAGTAGGAGCCTTATAGAGTTGGGGGAAGTCGTACGCCAACCGCCCACGAATGGTAATTAAGGAATCACCCGTCATCCACGTGCAATTAATACACACTACAACCGGTAAAAGATATTTGGGAGTAGGAAACTAAGTAAACACAAATTGTCTCCATATAATGTTAGCACAACCTTTTATTTTCTTGTTATTTTATTTTATTTGCAATAGTAGTTTTTTGGGTTAGTTGGCTAGCAACTAATTCCGCCCACTTTCCTTCA
>LBNU01005914.1:63900-74635 GCA_014162995.1 Artemisia annua | reverse complement strand
GGTGGCGGTGGGTGGCAGTGAGGAGTAACGATGCAAATATTTTAACTCAATAAGGACTAACGATGCAAATATTTTAACTCAATAGTCAATGAGGACTAACGATGCAAATATTTTAACTCAATGAGTGCTAACGATGCAAATATTTTAACTCTTGAGCTACAGGGACCTTTTATGTAATTGTTTTAAGGACGAATGGTGTAATTGTTTTGAGCCACAGGGACGATTCATGTAAATTTATGTAATTAAATCCATGCCACGTCAGATTCATGTATACAATAGGAAGATTAAGAAAGTTCGTGTATACAATAGGAAGATTAAGAAAGTTCGTGTATACAATAGGAAAAAAAAAAGTTCATAGCATACAATAGTAAAAGGTGGCAAGTTTGATGTATTTTTGGACAATTTTCCCATTATATATTGTTAAACCATCACCAAGGTGATCTTGTACTAAGGTGTAAACCATCTCTAAGGTGGTCCTAGTAGTAAGGTGTCACAAGAGACCTGGGTTCAATCGTTATTGGGTGAAAATCTTAGGTTTACCAGAAAAAACTTCAGAAATGGCTCCGTATATCAAAGCCGCGGCTTACCCGGGCAGCCTGAATATTTATCCGTTTTTAACAGTAACTTACACTTTCAAGTACAAAATTTCTTGTATATATATATATATATATATATATATATATATATATATATATATATATATATATATATATATATATATATATATATTAGAAATACTTATGGTATTTTAAATAATATTGTATCAATACCTTGAGAATTTACTTGCTTAATTTCAAATAAACATAAAATACCAAAAATAATCTTCCTTCAACCTTTAGGCTTATTTCGTCGTACATTTCAAACCTACCTCACTATTCCCCTGGAGAACGATCAATCCCCCGTGTCTTGCCTATAATACACTGCAACAATTAGATACACTGCCTAGGAGGATTGTAAAACTTATTCGGTTTTGCAAAATTCCGTCATCATGTCCGACAGTATGTCTCGGCCTGATGTCGTTTGGGAAAAAACATGGCACATGATGGCACAAGATGTTCTACGTGTTGAATGCCGCAAACGAAACAATCCTGGTAAATACTCTCAGCAGCTTTAGATACATCACATAATTGTCATTTAAGTTCAATATCTACCTACATAAACTGTTTTACTAAGCATGTATAATTAAAAGTTAATAGACGTGCAATTATCCGACATACAGCGGAAAAACATATTTCTCTCATATATAGAGGACATGTTGCTTTCTAACATTAGGACTTTAAAGAATATTGAGAACATGCCATATCCTAATGCAGAGCGCACTATAGACGGTAACAACAGGTTGGTATATGACGAGTTGGCATATAACAAGAACGAGCTTAGAGAACGGTTTACTGCAGTATACCCTACGCTGACAGACGAACATAAATGTATATTTGCCACGGTTATGGATGTTTTCAACAACATAGACGATATGTTTTTGTCTATGGATATGGTGGCACAGGCGAGACATATTTGTATAAAACTATGACGGTTGCAGTAAGATTAGAAGGTGGTGTTGTGTTGAACGCTGTATCGAATGGCTGTTGGTTTCTATTGTGTGTTACTGTGTTCCCAGAACAGGGTAAAGATAATCAATGAGTACCGGATATTCACTTGAAATCGTGTTATCACTTTCCAATAGAAACTATTCGACCCTATGCCTGGGTTACACGAATATCTCTATGGGATAAGACCAAGTGATGTTCTTGTTTTAGGCACAAATCAAGAACAGAAACGTATTCAAGTGTTTAGGGTTTATGTTGATCGTCACCATGCAGATGTGTTATGATCTCTATTTATAATAGAGAATACTCAAACCCTAGCCCATGGAATTATGTATAATTAACGGCCCATTAATTATATCATAATACTTTCCATAATAGTAGGAATCAGTGGTTATAAACGAGCAGTACTTTGATCAGCAGTACTTTGAATCAGCAGCAGAGTCAGCAGTAGAGTCTAGCAGCAGAGCAGCAGAGTCTAGAAGTAGAATCTAGCAGCAGAGCAGTAGAGTCTAGCAGCAGAGTCTAGAAGTAGAGTCTAGCAGCAGAGCAGAGTCTACTAGTATAACCACAATTGAGTCAGGGTGTTCATGGACCCAATGGGTGTACACTCCGTACCTCCAAACCCATTACCAGGTGTGAACTCATCCCTCAAGTGCACTAAATTTTCCAACAATGGCATTGTTGCACTTTTGCTAGACGGAGGTAGGACTACACATTCTAAATTTGCACTCCCCATAGATGCGTTTGAGGATTCTATGTGTTCAATTAGCGCCGACAGTGATTGGCAGACTTTATGAGGAAAACAAAACTCATTATAAAGGATGAGGCACCGATGGTGAATAGTCATTATTTCTAAACAGTTGAGAGGTCCATGGCTGATATATGTGGAAGAGATGATGGGACACATTCAAATTAAGTTTTTGATGGAAAAGTTGTTTTATTCGGAAGAGATTTCAGTTTATTTAAGCCGGAGTTGGCGCCGGAGGAGGACGGTGTGGTGTTATTTTGTAAACTCAAATATTTATAACCACTTATTTTTGTCATGTTTTAAAACAAGGGGTAATTTCATAAATGCTCAATTTAAATCCGATAATTTTATATTTTTCTAATACATACTTTTAAAACATTATACATGTGCACTAAAAACTTGTGTTTTGGATAAATATATAATTTTGATATGAGCAAATTCTTTAATTAGACCAGTCGCTCAAGTTTTTACCTTTTCTAGAACAAAAAAAGTGCTCTTCGAGACCGAGCGACCTACGATTTTTTTTTTTTTTTTTTAATCTCGACAAGTGGCTCAAAAAAGTCGCTTAAAAGTACAAAAAGTACAAAAGTCGCTTAAATATAGGTATAAAAAAATACAAAAAGTCGCTTACTTTTTTGTGCCACTTGGCGACTTCTAATCAAAAGTAAAAAAGTCGCAAGTCGCTCGGTCTATTTTGAGAAGAGCACTTTTTTGGTGTAGAAAAGGTAAAAAACTTAAACGACTGATCTAGTCTCGAAATTTGCTCTTTTGATATTTAGTTCGGGTAAATATGTAATTATCCCTAAAAATAAAATAAAAAAACATATAAAACAGAGAAAAAGATAACACACTATTTTGTCTATTCTCCTAAAATTTGATAACCACATGATTTATGTAATCTAGCTAACAGCCTTAGCCTGAGCAATACCACCACTTTTGTGCTCTTGTCTTCTCTCCAAGACTCCAACACCTGCCAAACCATATTCACACACTCACCACAAACTGCTTCATATATCATCAATGCTGACTTGAATAACAACTGGTAAGCCCTGTTTCTTAATTTCAACATTTTGTATGCAATAATCTTGAACTGAAACCCTTGCAAGATTACTTTTTTTTTTTTAATCAATTTCCCATCTGGGTTCTGTTCAAAATGTGCTAATTTGTTTATATATATATAAAGTTACTATTTTTACAGTCACAAGATTACATTTTTAGTTGATTTCCCATCTGGGTTATTGTTAAAAAGGTGTAATTTGTGGAAATAAGCTAAAAAGTTACCATTTTTCCATCTGGGTATGTGCTAAAAGTTAGTATTTTTTACATTTTACAGTTTATATTTGGGGTTTTGTTAGAATCTTGAAATTACTGATTAGTACTTATTTGAAGTTGGGTTTTTTGTTTGATTGAGAAATAATGGCTTCTTCAATGCTGTATGGAGCTGAAAATCTTGCAATTGTAAGAGGAAGAGTAGCTCCAAATGGGTTAGGATTTAATGGGTCAGATTTGAATGGAAGAAAATTTTCACCCAAAGTTAGTTTGGTTTGTGGGAATTCAATATCGTCGTCGCGTAAATCCTTAACTGTGCCGAAATGTAGTATGTCTGTACCTAGGCCAGCTTTACAGCCTAGGTTCATACAAAACAAAAAAGAGGCATTTTGGTTTTACAGGTTTTTGTCGATTGTGTATGATCATGTGATAAACCCGGGACATTGGACTGAGGATATGAGGGATGAAGCGTTGGAACCGGCTGATCTTTATAGTCCAAATATGATAGTGGTGGATGTTGGTGGTGGTACAGGGTTTACTACTTTGGGTATTGTGAAAAAGGTTAATGCTAAAAATGTGACGATTTTGGATCAATCGCCGCATCAGCTTGCGAAAGCGAAGCAAAAGGAGCCGTTGAAGGAGTGTAAGATTATTGAGGGTGATGCTGAGGATCTTCCTTTTCCAACTGATTATGCTGATAGATATGTATCTGCTGGAAGGTATATTGTCTTAAGATTGATGTGCATGTGTTTATCTTTATTTGCGAGTCACATAATCTGTTGGTTTGCTGTAATAATTGGTTTGCAGTGTTTGAGTGTTTGGGTAATCTACTTCTTGTGATCATTCAATTATTTACGAGTCACATAATCTGTTGAATTTTTAGCCGCAACAAAATTGATATATATGTGTAAAGTAAAAGTAATTGAGTAACTTATACTGCCCTTATTTTATTTGTTAGTTTCTTAAACATCATACTTGATTTTTTGTTGCAAACTGACAATTGTCTTGTAAAAGTGCAAAAGGCTATAATTCTTGCATAGCGTAATTTTCTTTTGCTTGTTGCACTTCCGCAAGAAAGATGTTCACAACAATGATCACTCATCCTAGTCGGTGTATTGATTTGAGTTTTTGGTTTGCAAGGCGAATAGAATGAGGCTCATTCAGTTAAGACAGTTAGATATCTGCATTTAGAGTGAGCAGTTTCAGCTCTTAGATTTTCAATTTAAAGGGTCGAGCTGGTAAATACATATATTTAAATGACTTTTGTTAATTGAAGCAAAAGAACCTTATTCTTTGAGTATTTATACGATGTTCTTGTTACCAGTTGGAAATTTTTAACCTTATGAAGAATCTTTGACTTACGGGTTCTGTGCATATTTTGTTGCAGCATTGAGTACTGGCCTGACCCACAACGAGGCATTAAAGAAGCATACCGGGTTCTAAAGATAGGAGGAAAAGCATGTTTAATCGGCCCCGTGTATCCAACATATTGGTTGTCACGTTTCTTTGCAGACATGTGGATGCTCTTTCCAAAAGAGGAAGAGTACATTGAGTGGTTTACAAAGGCTGGATTTAAAGATGTGCAGATCAAGAGAATTGGCCCAAAATGGTATCGTGGGGTCCGTCGCCATGGTTTGATCATGGGTTGTTCTGTTACCGGTGTGAAACCTGCATCAGGGGATTCACCTTTGCAGGTAATGTCCTCTTACTAATTACAAATAGTTTTTACTGAAACCTCTGTTCTCTAGAGGTGGAAAAATGGGCATGTTGGGTAATTGGTCAAAATGTGTGAATTTTAGTGCGGTTTAACGGGGGTTGGGTCAACGCTACAACACTTTATCTATTACTGTATTTTTTTTGGAAGATAGCCAAGCACTTTATCTACTGTTAACAAATTACAACATGAATTAACCTTTTACCATGTGAGATTTCTTGACATATGTCTGATTTTTTTTCATCCCTTATGACATTCTATTTCATTATCATTTGCAGCTGGGTCCCAAAGTAGAGGAGGTCGAGAAGAAAGTGAACCCATTTGTGTTCCTCGCACGTTTCCTCATTGGTGCTTTGGCTGGAGTGTACTATGTCCTGGTCCCTGTTTACATGTGGCTTAAGGACCAAATCGTACCTAAAGGTCAACCAATATGAGAGATGGTTAGGTCGCTTTTTGGTTTGTATCAAATAATGTGTTATTTTCAGTTTCAACTCTGTTTTGTGGTGTATGAACGCCTGTTAGAATTCAAGCTCTTTGTTCTTTTATAAAGCATATGCCATTAAGGCTTATAACATTGAGCAAGTTTGTTGTGGGTTTGCGGTTTTTAGTTACAGCTAATCTGTTGCAAGATGTTCAACAAGATTGAATATGGAGTATAGCATCATCGTAAAAAGTTCAATATAAGATTACTTATTTGCCCATTTTCGAGTCAGCAAAAAGTGTTCCTTTTTAGAGTTTTACAAATACAACATTTATATACCTTTAAACCATCTCCAATGTGATCTATTAGTAAGGTGTCCTGAACAGACCCAAGTTCAAAGAGCATCTTGGGTTGCCAAGGAAAAGTTTCGAAACGGTCACGAATTTTACCGGTCAGAGCAGCGTACATTAAAGCCGCGACTTTCCCCGGGTAGCCTGAATATTAACCCGTTTTTAACTATAATATAAAGTACTTGTTAAGTACATATTTCCTGCATATCTTATAAATACTTATGGTATATTAAACAATATTGTATCAAACTAAGGTTATCTAAGATTCCATTGATTTCTTAGCCTATTAAAGAATATATATGAATCCATCCATGAATCCATCCACATCTTTTGGACTTTGATGTCTCCGTTCTCATGAAATACAAACAAGTAAACAACTCATGCTCCAATAAGCATATCTCCTATCGCTTTTCTCGCTATTAAAATTCCCATTTTCGCCCCTACTCATGTCTCATATCGACACTACGACAAGTACCACACAAGGGCTATTTTGGTAAACCAACCATTCCCATACTATGTTATATATACATGCATCCAAGATACGTATGACGTCTTTATTATTCTCTAAAGTTCAAAGAATCAATATGTCGTTTAACCTTCCACCAAATCTCATTCCTGACGCAGCGAGCCCTGAATGGATGAGCAAAGGCGACAACGCATGGCAACTGACTGCGGCCACAATGGTTGGCCTTCAAAGTGTACCGGGATTAGTTATATTGTATGGTAGTATAGTAAAAAAGAAATGGGCAGTGAATTCATGTTTCATGGCATTTTATGCCTTTGCTGCGGTGTTGGTGTGTTGGGTTGGTTGGGCTTACCAGATGTCGTTTGGTTCAGACAAATTTCTACCTTTTGTAGGAAGACCTGGTGTCTCGTCACTACAAGCTAGTTATCTTGTGGAACGAGCATTTGCTGGAAAGTTACCAAACGCGACCATGATATTCTTTCAATTTGTTTTTGCTGCTATCACGTTGATCTTAATAGCTGGTGCTTTATTGGGGAGAATGAACTTTTACGCGTGGATGCTGTTTGTTCCTATTTGGCTAACGTGCTCCTATACCGTAGGAGCGTATAGCCTATGGTGTCCTAGTGGTTGGTTAGCCAAAATGGGCATCATTGATTATTCTGGTGGTTATGTTATTCATCTCTCGTCTGGAGTTGCTGGATTTACTGCGGCCTATTGGGTAATTTCATATTTATTTTTATTTGTTATTAGTAAGATCTCTCACAAAAATGAAATTTATTGAAAGTTTGCGTTGATGAGTTGATAGGTGGGACCGAGGGAAAGTAAAGATCGTGAGAGGTTTCCTCCAAATAACATATTATTAATGCTTTTAGGGGCGGGGTTGCTATGGATGGGATGGACGGGGTTCAATGGAGGTGATCCTTATATGGCAAGTAGAGATGCTTCACTTGCAGTCCTTAACACACACGTGTGTGCAGCCACAAGCTTACTAACATGGCTCATGCTTGACATCGTGTTCTTTGAAAAGCCCTCTGTTATTGGTGCTACACAAGGAATGATCACTGGCCTTGTATGCATCACCCCAGCCGCGGGTAAGATTTATTCTGTTTAAATAACATAATACTAGAGATGACTATTTTGACCCATATTTACTGATAAATTGTTCGTTACGGATCATATGATAAAACAAGTACTCCGTAGTTAAAAAGGAAACGCATCAAACAGGTTAAAAGTGACCCAAAGCTAATATTGTTTTTTTCCTTCCAATATTTAGATTGTCGTTGTAACAATATTATTTTTGTGATTATAGCTAATGCATCAATATTTTCTTATGAATAAAAGGTAAAATATTAATCTTTTGAGCAGGAGTTGTGCAAGGATGGGCAGCAATAATAATGGGATTGTTATCCGGTAGCATACCATGGTTCACAATGATGGTAGTACACAAAGAAGTGTCACTACTAAAAGAAATTGACGACACAATGGCGGTATTTCACACCCATGCGGTAGCAGGTTCACTAGGTGGTGTTCTAACCGGTTTCTTTGCTGAGCCAAGGTTAAACCGTATATTCTTTGACATAGAGACTGGGTGGCAACATTACATAGGGGTCCTTTATGGTTTAAAGACAGGAAAGGTTAAGGAGGGGTTTAACCAAATGGTAGTCCAATTGCTAGGAATATTATTTGTTGTGGTGTGGAACATTGTGATTACAAGTTTGATTTGTCTCGCGATTAGGGTGGTCATACCTCTTAGATTAAGTGAAGAAGAGTTGGAGATTGGGGATGAGGAGGTGCACGGGGAGAGCGCGTATGCTTTGTGGGGTGATGGGGAGAAACTGGAGACTTCTAGGCATAATTCGGGTCACGGGTTTGATGAGTATTCGGAAAAGGAGGGAAGTAATCTTATAATTTAGAATTCACAAGTGCAGAAAAATATTACCGTAATAATATATAGATGTATTGTAATTGTAATGAAATTTGTATAATATTCTGTAAAGGGTGTTTGGCTCTGTTTATTTTGTCAGCTGATTGTTATATCTTCTATTCAAACTGTATTTTTCATTGTTTGGATTGCTTATTTTATCTAATGACTTAATATATTGGCTTATTCTGAAATGAAACAAACATTTTTCTACAACTATATATTGTGGTTAGTGCTTAGACTGTAAAATACATTCATTGTATCAAGTTACCAAAAGTACGTACACAGTTGATGAATAAGTTCTTGTGTCTACATATAAAAGAACATGAAATGGTATATATTTGTGTATGTAACGTACTGTGTATTGCCTTTCTTTTGATCAAGGTCTTCATATTCTTGAGGGCAATGCTAATTAGGTCATGCAGCTTGTAACATGCTTATGTTTCACATTACCTGCATGATAAATGCATATCCATATGTAAACAGCAATTTTCACACTTAATAGTGCAATGTATGTCGAAATTACTTACATAGTTTGTAGCAGGGCTGCTTAAATGCAGGATCATCCTGTAGCGCCGGAGGATCCACACCAAATATATACTCACAACTCATATCATCAAAATCTGCAACTCCGAGTATATGCATATTCAGTTACATCTATTTCGCTATTTGCAACAAGTAAACTTATCTAGTTATCTTGTTATGAGTCAAATTCTCATTATCGTTAGTTCTATTATATAATGTCGATTGTAGTATGTATGTACTTACTAGGAACCATGTTGATTGGGATGCCTAAAGTGTTCTTCATGAAGTCTTGTGCTGGTACCTTGCACATATTTGTGCACATTCCTGCACAATTACTCGTCTCTAGAAACCTGAATTAAACCCAATTTTCATGAGATTATATTGTATAAGACTACTATAATCATGGACAATGCATGTGTAATAATAAAATTGTAAGAGGAGACGCATACCTGCATTTCTTTATGTAGACAACATTTTTCTCTTTAACACCTTCAAATTCAGACTCTCTTACCTTTGATTCAAAATCAAGAATTAAAAAATATCCATTTTAAGATAAAATGTTGCGGTTAATATTGCAAGCATTCCCTGTAAAGGGGTAAACAAATGAGGTCTTTTTGGGAAGGGCGGGGACAGGTGGACAACGAGAGTCTTTGACTTGGATGTACGCGACCTAACCTGGAAATCCCATGCATAACCGTTTCTGAACTCTTTCCATAGCCATCCCAAGATGTGTACTTATGAGGTTTGAATATAAAAACCTCTTATGAGGACATCAGAGTGTCTAACCATTATAACACAATAACAAAATCATACTCTTAAACATGTAATTGTCCTCGAAGATGCTTCATAAATTATATTTTAGTGATAATTAGCTAATGAGCGCGAGGGTCGTGATCATAATATTTGTATTTTGTGACTATTCTGTTATGTAAAATGACCATTTTACCCTTCAAAATTTGAAAAAAGTAAGGGTAAAATGGTCACAAAATACACACAATGATTGAAATTTGAAAGTTTAGTACACGCAATAAGAAAAAAATAGTTGGCTAAACACAATCATAAAAAGTGTCAATTTCGATGCATTTTTGTGTCATTTGCCCTTAATTTAACTATGTACGTCTATTAATCAGGAATGCATGACCACAGGATCCAACAACTTATTGGCATGCTACATCACACGACTAATATGCAATTCTAACATATCGATAAGTTGTCTGGACGCAAGTACATCAACACCTACCTCGCACGGACCAACGAGCCAACGGAAGAAGACTGAAGTGAATACGGCACAAACATGTCTCGAAAACTTTGAAGGTGGAACTAGTTTTCTGAACTGCTCAATACAATTTTCTCAAAATATTAGACACACATTCAAACACACCTTAAAAACACTTCAAAATATGATAACACAAAAGAAAGAACTTGCCATGACAATAATAGGCCTAGGAATAGCATTCAAAAGAACCTTCATCACAATTTCACGTTGTTTGATCGAGTCACAGTTCCGAAACACCACTCCAGATACCGCTACCAAACTTTCATACCCTCTTTCTCCTTGTTTTTGTCCCCCCTTATACTTTCAAAACACCAAGACAAAGATTAACAAAACTAACACAATTGAAACCGATCACCTCTTATTTCTAGAGACCTTTACAAGCTATTATTGGTTTTTCTATATATAAATATCATGTGAGGTTTTTTTTTTTTTTTTTTTTTTTTTTTTTTTTTTTTTTTGGACGACAATAACACTAACAAAACTACAAGAAGCTATCTCTCC